>JBBDGP010002825.1:0-207697 GCA_037952835.1 Lithobates septentrionalis
CAGCCCCACAACTCTCCATCATAGAGAACACTGCTAATCTTTTAAGTGGTGTACCTAGGCCCCTGACATTCCAGGATCCTATTTTCAGAGTCTTAGCTAACATCTAAAGACTGAGGAATATCCTTTACCCCGACACATACAAACGTATATAACAGAAAGATATAAGAGAAATTTAATATATATAACCCTAACCCAAAACAAATTTTTCTCCTCCTAGTGGCTGTGATAACAGTTCCGTGTGTGCATACTTGGCCACTAGACCACGTATTCATTTTGGCTATATTAGCCTTACTTTGGGCATAAATTTGCCATAGACAGTGCTTGCATGTGCGTGTAGAACAACCAAAAACCTATTTACTATAAAAAGTGCCTGTATGTGCAAAAATAATCTTAAGGAAGGTCTGGATACCTCCGTTATAATTTCTAGTGGTATAAGTGTTCGTAAGGAATGATTTACCCCCCCTATTTCCCCTCCCTCCCATCTTCCCACCCCTTCCCTTCCCTCCCCACCTAACCTCCCACCCCATCCCCCCCCCCCCACCCGTACCCACCTATCTAGGTGTACCCCCTGGGGGTTTACCATGACCGTTGCCTCTTACACTAACACCAACCTTTTACACCAAATCTTCCACACACAACCCCACACCACCCTACCCACAAATAGCTGTGTGCACCCATCCCCTCCCATCCCCTTATAACAAAAAGCATTAACAGATGGCAGAAAGGGGTGGAAAAAAAAAAAAAAAAAAGAAAGAAAAAAAGCAAGAACAAGAAAAAAAAACAAAAACAAAAATACAGCCCCTGTACCTCCCAATGCCTTGTCGTGCCATCCTATTGATATCCCGGCCTATTATATCTTCCCCCATTCTCTACGTAAAATTCGTGATTTTTTCCCTATTATCTTCCAGCCACTTCTCAACTTCGGCAGGGGAGTTAAAAAACAGAGTCTCCCCCAGAGCCGCAACCCGCAACCTTGCCGGATATAAAAGAGCATAGGGCAACTTAAATTTTTGTAGATTGCGTTTTGCCTGGGTAAACTCTGCCCTACGCCTCTGCAAATCCGGAGAGAAGTCGGAATAAAACGATATTTTTGCTCCTTTAAAAAAAACCTCCCCTGCTTCCCTGATCTTCCGTAATAAGGTTACTTTATCCTGGTAGTTAAGAAGTCTCAGGAGGAGGGGTCTCGGGTGGCCCCCCTCCGATGGTGCCCTGAAAGGGATCCTATGAGCTCTTATGATGGAAAACGAAGCCGAGAATGATTCTTTCCCGATTAGCTCCCCCAGCCATTTTTCTAGGAATGCAATTGGGTTGGCGCCCTCACTCCTTTCGGGTAAACCTATCAGCCTCACATTATCTCTTCTACTCCTGTTCTCCATCTCATCTAACTTAGAGGCTTGTTTAGATAGCTGTTCCTTCAGCCATTTTATTTCTTTGGTTATTGGGAGCACATTATCTTCTAGCCCACTGACTCTTTCTTCCAGGGCCGTTGTTCTCTCCGCCGTTTTCTGCAGATCTTGTCTAACCAATAACAGATCTGCTTTAACACCTTTCATCTGTTCACAAAGATCTTTAAGCGAGCCGTTACACACCCCTACAGCCATGTATACGTCCGTTATAGTTGGTTCTCTGTTCAAGGGTAAATTCGGGTCATTTTATTAGCTCCGAGTTTACGTTTGTGTTTTGATCACTTAGCCCTGGGCCTTTATTACATAAAGATTTGGAAGGCTGGGTAGCCGGCACAGCCCCTAAGGCAGGGCTCGACAAATCCCGGGCACCAGGTCGCATTTGCGACTAGAGCGGGGTATCCTGTGTCCGTTCGACACCACCCCCCCCTTCCGCCGCGATCGCGTTGGGCCGCGCCGGTAATTGAGGCCCCGGCTTTGCGGCCTACTGCAGTCCTATGGTTCCTGGTTCCTTCTGCAATCGGGCGCCCTCTGGTGGTGGCCGTTGGTATGACAAGACATTCACCAATGCTAATGGAACTTTCCCTACCTGTTTTCACTGCCTGCTCATCTCCTTCCCTTTACTTAGAACCCCCAAACATTATATATATTTTTTATTCTAACACCCTAGAGAATAAAATGGCAGTCATTGCAATACTTTCTGTCACACCGTATTTGCGCAGCGGACTTACAAGCGCACTTTTTTGGAAAAAATACTTTTTTTAATTAAAAAATAAGAAAACGGTAAAGTTAGCCCAATTTTTTTTATATTGTGAAAGATAATGTTACGCCGAGTAAATTGATTCCCAACATGTCACGCTTCAAAATTTCATCCGCTCGTGGAATGGCGACAAACTTTTACCCTTTAAAATCTCCATAGGCGACGTTTAAAAAATTCTACAGGTTACCTGTTTTGAGTTAGAGGAGGTCTAAGGCTAGAATTATTGCTCTCCCTCTAACGATCGTGGCAATACCTCACGTGTGGTTTGAACACCGCTTTCATATGCGGGTGCTACTCACATATGCGTTCGCTTCTGCAAGCGAGCTCGGCGGGACGGGGCGCATTTAAAAAAATTATTATTTTTTCTTATATATTTTACTTTTTATTTTTTATTTTTACACTGTTTTAAAAAAAAAAAAAAAATTGTGTCACTTTTATTTCTATTACAAGGGATGGGGCACATTTAATTTTTTTTTTTTTTCTTTTTTCTTATTTATTTTAACTTTTATTTTTTCACTGTTCTTTAAAAAAAAAAAAAAAAAAAAAAAAAAAAGTCACTTTTATTCCTATTACAAGGAATGTAAAAATCCCTTGTAATAGAAAAAAAGCATGACAGGTCCTCTTAAATATGACATCTGGGGTCAAAAAGACCTCAGATCTCATATTTACACTAAAATGCATTAAAAAAAATAAATAAATAAAAATTGTCATTTGAAAAAAAAAATATATATAAAATGTCCCTTCAAGAGCTATGGGTGGAAGTGACGATTTGACGTCACTTCCGCCCTGCAATGACTTGGAGATGGGCGGGGCGGGGGGGCATCTTCCTCTCACTCGTCTCTAGGGTTGTCCCGATACCACTTTTTTAGGACCGAGTACAAGTACCGATACTTTTTTTCAAGTACTCACCGATACCGATTACCGATACTTTTTTTTAATGTCACGTGACAGTTTTTTTTTTTTTTTAACTATTTTTTTTGGGGGGGGGGGGGAGGGTGAACGTTGTATGTGTGTGTGTTTTTTTTTTTGTTTTTTTTTTACAATTTTTATTTTTTCCAATAATATTTTTTTATTCTTTATTGGTTTTTTTTTTTAATCAGCCCTTTTGGGGGGCTTTGGTGAGATATCAGGGGTCTTAACAGACCTCTGGTATCTCCCCCTTGAGACAGAGAAAGAGACAGAGGATAGAGATTCCCCAGTCCCTTTCTCTGCAGCGTCAGCTGCACTGAGAATGAATGGAGAGAACACAGCAGCTTCTCTCCATTCATAAACTGACACATCGTAATCACAGAAGATTACAATGTTTCAGTTATGTGAATGGACAGAGTCAGCTGACTCTCTCCATACACAAAGGAAGGAGGAGGGGGACGGAGGAACGAAGGGGAAGAACGGAGGGGAAAGATAAGGAGAGCAGAACGGAGGGGACAGATAAGAGAGGAATGCAGGGGACTGCGGAGAGGCACAGAGGAAAGGAGGGGGCACGGAGGAGGATGCAGTGACAGTCAGCTGTGAGCGATCACAGCTGTATGTCACTAAAGCTTGTGAAAGCCGCTGGGGGAGAATCTTGTAACTCCCCCACGTGCCGATCACAGCTGTCTTCTAGGTATCGGGGGAAGCATCGGGAGCATTTGCCCGAGTACAAGTACTTGGGCAAATGCTCGGTATCGGTGCCGATACCGATACTAGTATCGGTATCGGGACAACCCTACTCGTCTCCATGTCAGGCCAGGGACAGTTCCGGATCGCTTCCGCCGTTACAGACGGCCACGGTAAGCGGCGAAGGGCACCGGAGAGCGTCGGTAGGGGGGGCCCTCTCCTGCCGCCGATAAAAGTGATCTCGCTGCTAATCTGCTGCAGAGACCACTTTTATCTGAAAGAGAACCGCCGGCTCTTGAAGAAGATACCGGGGTTATGGTAGCTAGCTGCTACCACAACAACGGTATTTCTCTTCAAAGACAGGACGTATATAGTCGTCCTGCGGGAAGGAAGTGGTTAATTAAAATGAATTTATTATTTGTCATCTCCCTGCTTGGCCCCTTTCACACGGGCTGTCTGATCAGGTTCCCCTGTCAGTTTTTCAGGCGGACCCGATTGGATCCTTAGCGGGAATATGGTGGTCTTGTGTCCCTGCATGGCAGGAAATAAAAGCAGTCACATTCGTTCTAGTCGTCTCTGTGTAAATTTAAGATTGGTTCATTTTTATATTAAAAATAAAGCTTTGTCGGTCGTTTAAAAAAAAAAAAACCCGGCTCCTAACTTTTTTAGCTGGCTCCTAGATTCCAAGCAAATTTGTCAACCCCTGCCCTAAGGGCTGTAATTGAGGCTGGCCCTGGCTTTTCCTATCCGATGCCCCCCCTTGTTGACCCTTCTGCTGCGACCCCTTTTTTGGAGGGGTCAGAGCAGAGGCATGGGCATATTGCTCCAGTTTTGCTGCTGCTGATACTGCTGCCACATGCTGTGGGTTTTTCTCTTTAGAGGAACGTAGATTCTGCATCATTTACACTTATAGGTATATATATACTCTAACAGCAACAAATTAGAGACTGACAGTTACCAACGTCCTCCACAAATCCAAAAGGAACTAAGGAGAGAGGGGGAGGAAAGGGAAGCCGCTGCACCCATCAGCACTCAACTACCCGCTGTACAGAGCATATACCATAAAGTGTATAAAGCGGAGTAAATCTCTCCTCTCTACACTCTTGTACACCCCTGTAAAGAAAAAGAGAGCTCACACAGAAGGAAGCCACAGTACCTTAGATGGCAGGTGTGGGGCAACTCCCTACCCACATAAACTCCACAGCTACAACTTAAATTGCTGCAGCCCCTCACCTACACCGTAGTTTTATACAGTTGGTTAAATGCCGCTAAGGCAGTCGCCATCAAAATACGGTTAGTGGGGTTCATACGCCGAGTATCCCAACCCCTACCTAAACCTCTCTCCTTGCATCTCTTGAGGATCCCAGGGGTCCCAGGGCTTTAGCTAGTCAACAGCACACAAAAAAAAAAAAAAAAGAAAAAAGGAGAATATACTTTGCTTCCTATATTAGCACACTCTGCACCCAGACTTAGTATTACCCAAGCAGCAGGCAGGTCAACACACTGACTCACATAAATAACTCTGTTACTACACAGATGTCATATTACCAGGATTTACTTCTAGTCCGAGGATTGTCTGACAATTTTTAAAACAGCATCTAGTTACTATACTAGTGACTCCATACTGTACCAGCTCTGGCCGACTTCTATTCCATGACTAGTGTAGAGATGGGAAAGTGAAAGTAAAGCTGCTTATCTCACAGCAGCGTGCAGGGGATGACGTCTCACCCAGGGGATTCCTCAGCACACCTTTAGCAGAGAGAGAGGAGGGGCAGCGAGGCACCGAGCGACAAGGGAGCCAGAGCCATCCAGTATGCCGTTCATACGGCCAGGGGAGAGAGAGATGAGAACGGAGGAGGGACGGAGCACACAGCGTCCATGCTCACACTCACTCCATGCTGCCTCTCAACACACACCCGCCCATCCGGTCACGCCCCCTTCGAAGCTCATCCCTCAGTCTAGTACTCTCTTTGGTTTTTCTGTGTGCCTTGTTTTGGTGAAGGAATCTTATTATTAATTAATTAATAATAGCTTTGTAAGACTGTGAATTTTTGAATTCAATCCAGTTGTACCATATTGATGTAAATTTCGAAATCTTCTCCTGAGAAATACTTATAAGTTCTTCTATCTTTTCTATATTGTCTATTCCATCGAAAAAAGAATGGTTCCGGAGAATCAACATTTCTAACTTTTATTACTAGCTCAACTATTAGTCTCTTTCCCCATGTCAGTATGCTAGTTATAATACTGGACTCTGACTTCTCCTTTTGTCCCCACGTTGAATTACTGTACAACTCTTGCCACCTACACCCTCTAACATTTTCAATACTATGCCCCTTCTTAACCAACACCACCAAGATACTCTAACCTCGCTAATTTGTTATCTCTCGCCTTGACTGTTGCAACTCCCTCCTTGTTGGCCGAAGTAATAAAATTCAAAATACAACATACAAAGCCATCCACAACAACTCTAGCCCAAAGTATATCACCAACCTTATCTGAAAATATCATCCAAATGTCTTTTTTACTCTTTCCACATCCTCACAATCTCTAGTTCCCTGGTCACCTTCTACCATGTTCGTCTCCTGGAATCTCAAGAGCCTCGTACATCCTCTGGAATGCTCTACCCCAATTTTTCCAGCTATCTCCTTCTCTGTCCACCCTTAAACCATCCCTGAAAACAAATCGCTTTAAGAAATTCTACCCCATATCCAACTATAAAACTGACCTTTTACCTTCAACCTTTACGCACAGTATATTATTTATATACATTATATGTGCATTTTTTAATGCATGTGCATTTTTATGTGCATTAGTTTTATTACAATAGAAAATTCAAAACTGATTTAGCTGTCACACAAACAGAAAAAGAGATACCCTTGAACAATGTAAAATGGAGTATGCATTCACTTATTGGTCATTTATGCATTTCCTTTTCCTATCTGTATTTTAAAATAAGTACTGTACTAATTTTAGGCTAGGTTTACATATGTGCAGGTCATAAACGCATGCATAAATTGCACGCGTTTCCAAACCACAGGCAAAACATGCTGTGCTTTAGCAGTTGCGTGGGTGAGCCAGTAATTGTCATCCTCACACATCGGGAAACGTGGTGCATTTTCGTGTGTGAGAAACCACATGGTGCTACAGGACCTTGTGGTTACAAGAAGGGAGTTTTTAAAAAAAAAAAAAAAAAAAAAAAAAAGGATTGGGGACTTTTCCCCCACATTTCTTGCGGTACAGAAGCCCATTCAGATGACTGGGCTTCTATGCCTGTGCAAACTCACCCACACATATGTGAACCTAGACTCAGAGACAGGTCTACAGAAACCAAAACAATAGTTCAATGTTGCATTGATTTATACATATAGTATCTCACAAAAGTAAGTACACCCCTCACATTTTTGTAAATATTTTATTATTATATCTTTTCATGTGACAACACTGAAGTAATAACCCTTTGCTACAATGTAAAGTAGTGAGTGTACAGCTTGTATAACAGTGTAAAATTTGCCGTCCCCTCAAAATAACTCAACACACAGCCATTAAAGCGGAGTTCCACCCACAAATGGAACTTCCGATTTAAGTGACGGTGACCCCGGACAGGCCACATTTGGCATGTAATTTTTTTTGAGGGGGGGGGGGGGGGAGCGGATACCCTCTTTTTAGAGGCACCCAGCTCCAGCTTCCACCCGGGGTGCCGGAAGAAAGTTCACCTCTCCCCCCCCTCCCTCCCTACAATCTTCTGAGACACGTCACAGGTCAAGATTGCCTGGCCATTCACAGCACGGCTCACGCATGCGCAGTGCGTACCTGGCTGAAGCCACAGCCAGGCACCCACAGTTACAATGCCGGCACCACAGAAAGGAGGGGGAGAGGAGCGGGGCTTCGTTTGGCCGCATCTCTGGATCGTGGGACAGGTGAGTGCGATTCTTAAAAGTCAGCAGCTAAACTTTTTGTAGCTGCTGACTTTTAAATGGGTGGAACTCCGCTTTAATGTCTAAATCGCTGGCAACAAAGGTGAGTACACCCCTAAGTGAAAATGTTCAAAATTGGGCCCAATTAGCCAATTCCCCTCCCCGATGTTATGGGACTCGTTAGTTACAAGGTCTCAGGTGTGAATGGGGAGCAGGTGTGTTAGATTTAGCGTTATCACTCTCTCTCTCATACTGGTCACTGGAAGTTCAACATGGCACATCATGGCAAAGAACTCTCTGAGGATCTGAAAAAAGAATTGTTGCTCTACATAAAGACAGCCTAGGCTATAAGAAGATTGCCAAGACCCCAAAACTGAGCTGCAGCATGGTGGCCAAGACATATAGTGGTTTAACAGGCCAGGTTCCATTTAGAACAGGCTCTGCCATGGTCAACCAAAGAAGTTGAGTGCATGTGCTCAGCGTCATATCCAGAGGTTGTCTTTGGGGAAATAGACATATGAGTGCTGCCAGCATTGCTGCAGAGGTTGAAGTGGTGGTGGTGGGGGGGGGGGGGGTCAGCCTGTCAGTGCTCAGACCATACGCCGCACACTGCATCAAATTGATCTGCATGGCTGTCGTCCCAGGAAGATGATGCACAAGAATGCCCGCAGTTTGCTGACAACAAGCAAACTAAGGATATGGATTACTGGTACCATGTCCTGTAGTGTGAGGAGACCAAGATAAACTTATTTGGTTCAGATGGTGTCAAGCGTGTGTGGCAGCAACCAGGTGAGGAGTACAAAAACAAGAAAGTGTGTCTTGTCTACAGTCAAAAATGGTGGTGGGAGTAATGACAGGATGAAATACTGACGCGTTTCACACTCTCAATAGTGCTTAATCATAGCTAGTGGGGGTGGGAGTGTCATGGTCTGGGGCTGCATGAGTGCTGCCGGCACTGGGGAGCTACAGTTCATTGAGGGAACCATGAATGGCAACATGTACTGTGACATACTGAAGCAGAGCATGATCCCCCTCCCTTCAGAGACTGGGCCGCAGGGCAGTATTCCAACATAACAACCCCAAACACACCTCCAAGACAACCACTGCCTTGCTAAAGAAGCTGAGGGTAAAGGTGATGGACTGGCTAAGCATGTCTCCAGAACAAAACCCTATTAAGCATCTGTGGGGCATCCTCAAATGGAAGGTGGAGGAGCGCAAAGTCTCCAACATCCACCAGCTCTGTCGTCGTGGAAGAGGACTCTAGTGGCAACCTGTGAAGCTCTGGTGAACTCCATGCCCAAGAGGCTTAAAGTGGTTGTAAACCAACTTTAAAAAAAAAACCTGCAAGACAAAGTCATAATGAGCTAGTATGAATAGCATACTAGCTCATTATGAATTACTTACCTTAGATCGAAGCCCCCGCAGCGGTCCTCGTACACCACTCCGGGCGGCGACATCGCTCCCGGAGTTACTTCCAGGTAATGCGGGCACCGGCGCTGTGATCGGCCAGGGGGCGCAATGACGCACACTAACTAAAGCAACAGCACGTACCTGCCATTGCTTCAGTGCGCATGTGCCGATGATGTCGGCACATGCAGATACAGGGGATATCTTCTAAACCGTGTAGGTTTAGGAGATATCCGGGGTCTTACTTGTAGTAAAAAGTGGTTGTAAAGGGTTTAACACCACTTTAAGGCAGTGCTGGAAAATAATGGTGGCCACACAAAATATTGACACTTTGGGCCCAATTTGGAAATTTTCACTTAGAGGTGTACTAACTTTTGTTGCCAGCAGTTTACACATTAATGGCTGTGTGTGGAGTTATCTTAAGGGGACAGCAAATTTACACTGTTATACAAGCTGTACACTCACTACTTTACAGTGTAGCAAAGTGTAATCTCTTCAGCGTTGAAACATGAAAAGATGTAAGAAAATATTTACAAAAATGTGAGGGATGTACTCACTTTTGTGAGATACTGTATCTCTATCAAACCACACATAAAAATACACATCACCTGCACTCCAGTATAACATCTCTTGCTTTGTGGAAATCTGTAAAGCTGCTTCTTCTAGAAATGGTATTTTACAACATATTTGCTGTTGAGCTCTTCCCCAGCCTCACATTGTCCACCCACTCTATGCATAGTATGCATGGAAGCTATGCTCACAGTAGCTACTCGCTATCCTCCAGGAAGCACTGTATTTGTTTTATTGTAGCAAGCAATGGATCTTTGAGGTTTTAGCCCTGGAACCCTGCTGGTTACTATTACTAAAGAAATTGAGATTTGAAATAGGGATCACAAACTGTGTTATTCCCCAATTATCTTCCTAACACATGGTCAGTCAAGGCCCCTTTAATGTATCCATGGGAGTTATTATTTTCAGCTTTTGTAATCATGTAGAGTAGTTAGAACAGAAGCAGAACATTATGTTGTTCCACTTAATTTGTTAAACAGTATTTCTGTGAAAGGACATACGGTCTCCTTTGTCTAATAAGCTAGTTTG
Source organism: Lithobates septentrionalis (assembly GCA_037952835.1). NCBI lineage: Eukaryota > Metazoa > Chordata > Amphibia > Anura > Ranidae > Lithobates > Lithobates septentrionalis. Next base: position 10,182 of record JBBDGP010002825.1, read on the forward strand.
CGTTACTTAATATACACATGGCTATTTACAATAAAAGAAAAAAGTTAAAAACCGACACACACACATATATGTGTTACTGTCAATGTGTGAAATTTGCCATTGTATAGAATACCTAGGAAATCTACATGGGACGTCAAAGTATGAAACGCATCAAAGAGAAGTGCGCCTTTACATTAAAACCGGTTCCCGACTGGCACACGCCGATGTACGTCGGCAGAATGGCCCGGCTGGGCAAATGGACTTACAGGTACGTCCATTTGAATTCCCCCCCGTGCCATTGCGCGCACGCCGGCCGGGAGCCCTGTGAGTCGGGTCGCGGGTCCACGGACTCGATCGCTGCGGGGATACCCGCGATCGCCTCACGGAGAGGACGAACGGGGAGATGCTGATGTAAACAGCATCTCCCCGTTCTGCCTAGTGACAAGTGTCACTGATCACAGCTCCCTGTCATCAGGAGCTGTAATCAGAGTAATGACACTGCTAGCCCATCCCCCTACAGTTAGTAATCACTCCCCTAGGACATACTAAACCCCTCCCCACCCCCTAGTGGTTAACCCCTTCACTGCCAGTGTCATTTACACAGTAATCAGTGCATTTTTAAATCGCACTGATCGCTGTATAAATGACAATGGTCCCAAAAATATGTCAAAAATGTCCGACATGTCTGCCATATCGTCGCAGTCACAATAAAAATCGCTGATCGCCGCCATTACTAGTAAAATAAAAAATTATTAATAAAAATGCCATAAAACTATCCCCTATTTAGTAAACGCTATAACTTTTGCGCAAACCAATCAATAAAGGCTTATTGCGATTTTTTTTTACCAAAAATATGTAGAATACGATCGACCTAAACTGAGGAAAGAAAATGTTTTTTTATATATTTTTGGGGGATATTTATTATAGCAAAATGTAAAAAATAATGCGTTTTTTTAAAAAATTGTTGCTCTTATTTTGTTTATAGCGCAAAAAAAAAAAAAAAAAAAAAAAAAAAAAAAAAAAAAAAAAAAAAAAAAAAAAAAAAAATCGCAGAGGCGATCAAATACCACCAAAGGAAAGCTCTATTTGTAGGAAAAAAAGGACGTCAATTTTGTTTGGGAGCCACGTCGCACAACCGCGCAATTGTCAGTTAAAGCGACGCAGTGCCGAATCGCAAAAAACGCTCTGGTCAGGAAGGGGGTAAAATCTTCCGGGGCTGAAGCGGTTAAAACAAACATATATACTCAACTAGATGGTTGCAGCTGTCCCCCACCAGCTCTACACTGAGAACGGAGCAATCAAAGACCTTCAGTGAGCCGATGACTGATAGTCTGTCCCTCCAGCGCTCACTGGAGCTCAACAGTACACTAAGAGGCTGAGCCATCTGCCAGTCAGGCATCGGGGCGGATCCCAACTTTGTTGTCAGATTCCATGCAGAGCCTGGACCAGCTCTGTGATGTCAGCTGAATATGGGACATAGAAGTGCTACGCTAAGTCTAGGCGATCTAAATAGGTACCCGCTCTCCCCACCCCCCCACCCCCATAAAAATGTGCCATTTGTTAAAGAGGAACAGGGGAAGAGGCCTTAAAAGTATAACTTCACCTTTTGTTTGGTAAATGGTTTGTCTTATCCATGTAAACTGATACATCTGGAAGAGAGCTTATTCTTTTTGAAAAACAACAAACTTATCGGCCGGATCACGGATTAAAATAGAAAAAAGAAAGCCTAAAAAATAAATCTAATGCAACCATCACATCTAAGAATTGGTAAGCTGTAATATAATAAATATGTTTGCTTTTGGGTTTAATACTGCTTCTACCGGGAAGATGCCTGCAACGACATGTATCATCCAAAGTTTTTTTTTAGCCGGCGATGGGCTTTGTTGTAAAAGTGATCCTAGTGGCTAATTAGCCTCTGCATTGCTCTTGCAGGCAGTGAAAGGGGGTGCTTCCTGTATTTTAGAACAATCACTGCTGCTTTCTTCCTTACCTTGTGCAGGGTGACTGGTCTTGTATCTGCCCCAGGCCATAGTGGGTGGCCTGCTGAGTCCCTCCCAGAGCTCTGCTCTCTGAACAGACTATGTGCAACACAGCAATGATGTCACTTCTATTTTACAAGGTAATAACTGGACTTGCAATGGAATTCGATGCTCACTGTAGCTTTGAAAACTATATCTAAATTAAAATATTTGTGCTTAGAGTTTAGCTTTAAACATTTGTATAAATAAAGCAAAACAGCAGCATTATATTCTCTCTTGTGGTAAAAGATCAGAATTAATTGTACAAATATTTGTGTGACAATTTTTTTCCTCATTTTGTCTAGCACATTTTAAATGGGTTTGTAGGTGACAATATGTGAAGGGAGGCAGGCAGGTGCTATGCCATGACAACAGGATACATAAAAAGACTGTCTTGGAAGAACTGAAGAACATAACAGATTCATTTAAAATGTTTCAAATCAACTTTCAAGACAAAGCTTCCAAACAGGTAAAATAAGTACATGTAAACAAGTATTTTGACATTGGTATTAAAGTTGAACAGACACCCATGGTAATCTACACCTACCGCCGACTTACTGGAATGCAGTATTTCATGAATATATAAAAAGGTACAATTCCTGAAATAACACTTCAGTCTAGCATAGTCTGTCTTGGTATGAATAGCGCCTCCTTATGGCAACAATATACTCAATGGTTGGGGTTGCAATGTAACAAACAAAGCTAAAGTCAGCCCTATCCAATGATAGTTATCCATAACCATAAGACTGTTATCACCCAGTCTGGCACAAATCAAAATGGATTGGTATTCATTTAATGTCTATGTACCAGCAGCTCCCAGGACCCTGCATTCCCTATATCTGGTCTCCCACAGAACATGGAAATGCAATTATTTTAGTAAATATAGTTATATATAACTATAACTCTAACTAAACAAGTGAGGAGCAATGCACTGATGGGGTCATCCTTGTGCTCATAGTCTTTTACTGCCAGCCCTGTATAAAGCAATAGTGCTGATCCTTCTCCAAATCTGAGCGCAGGAGCTAGACACCTCACTAACAAAATGAAAAAACTTTCTCAATAACAGGCACTGAACATAAGGTTGTTAGTCCAAAAACTTCTAACCTGAAGCCAAGAGCTTGGTCCCTTCATCCCACAATGCAATGTATGCGCACCTCCTTTTGGTGCTCACGTCACTGCCCCACCTTGTCCAATCAGAGAACACTTTGTATTCTTTCAGTGAATGCAAAGCTTTGTCTGAATTGCACCCATGCCGAGCAGCCAGTCTACTCTGTTCAGAATGAAACAGGCCAGCTGCTCAGCACCGGACCGGGAAGCAAGTAGAGTTAACTGGAGTATAGTCTAGTGATTTCCAGCGTCCAGGGGAATCAGCCAGGTATGGTATATACTGGTCCAAATTAGACCAATGAAATCGCACAAAAATATACCATACCCAGAATTGATCTTTAAAGTAGATGTAGATGTAAACCCTCACATACACCTAGTGAAGTGAAAAGCCTCTGATGATACACAGAGATGAAACAAATCTCCCTACATAAGTTTTACTTGTATATCTGCTGTCTTCAGCTTTGTAGACTCCCTTCCGACACATTTCCAGCTGCTTTGATCTCCTGTGTTGGAGAACTTGTCAGAAGTTATCAGGCTGATAACAGAGGAACGAAGCAGCAGAAAGACACGGGAGTTCGTGCTTTGGAGAGAGATCAGTAAACTCTACAGATATACCTACCCAGGTCAGATTTCATGAATGGGGTTTACATCCACTCTAAATTAAGGAACAATAATAAAGTCAGACTGTCAAAATGTCACATTCAAGGAGTGAAATGATTGGCTCTAAGACTGAATTAGACTTTGGATACGTCCATTGCAAACAACCTAAGCAGGGTACCATACTTGGTCACCTATCATATCAACTCATGCTCCCGGCTGATTGGAGAGCTCTAGCTCTGGTTCAGTAGGGTGCATTCCAGACCTCTCCAGAAAAAACACTGTTTCCACACACAGAACAAAAAGGTTCTTCTCTGCAGCATGCTGGCAGGGGACAGACTTTTCTACTCAGTCTGTGGCTGCATTCTAAAGAAAACCAAACTACAGTCAGGTCCATAAATATTGGGACATCAACACAATTCTAATCTTTTTGGCTCTATACACCATCACAATGGATTTTAAATGAAACGAACAAGATATGCTTTAACTACAGACTTTCAGCTTTAATTTGAGGGTATTTACATCCAAATCAGGTGAACGGTGTAGGAATTACAACAGTTTGTATATGTGCCTCCCACTTTTTAAGGGACCAAAAGTAATGGGAAAATTGGCTGCTCAGCTGTTCCATGGCCAGGTGCGTGTTATTTCCTCATTATCCCATTTACAAGGAGCAGATAAAAGGTCCAGAGGTAATTTTAAGTGTGCTATTTGCATTTGGAATCTGTTGCTGTCAACTCTCAATATGAGATCCAAAGAGCTGTCACTATCAGTGAAGCAAGCCATCATTAGGCTGAAAAAAACAAAACAAACCCATCAAAGAGATAGCAAAAACATTAGGCGTGGCCAAATTAACTATTTGGAACATCCTTAAAAAGAAAGAATGCACCGGTGAGCTCAGCAACACCAAAAGACCCGGAAGACCACGGAAAACAACTGTGGTGGATGACCGAAGAATTCTTTCCCTGGTGAAGAAAACACCCTTCACAACAGTTGGCCAGATCAAGAACACTCTCCAGGAGGTAGGTGTATGTGTGTCAAAGTCAACAATCAAGAGAAGACTTCACCAGAGTGAATACAGAGGGTTCACCACAAGATGTAAACTATTAGTGAGCCTCAAAAACAGGAAGGCCAGATTAGAGTTTGCCAAACAACATCTAAAAAAAGCCTTCACAGTTCTGGAACAACATCCTATGGACAGATGAGACCAAGATCAACTTGTACCAGAGTGATGGGAAGAGAAGAGTATGGAGAAGGAAAGGAACTGCTCATGATCCAAAGCATACCACCTCATTAGTGGTGGTAGTGTCATGGCGTGGGCATGTATGGCTAACAATGGAACTGGTTCTCTTGTATTTATTGATGATGTGACTGCTGACAAAAGCAGCAGGATGAATTCTTAAGTGTTTCCGGCAATATTATCTGCTGTGTCACCACTGAAGGAGCTTCCATCTTCACCTGGTCTTCCTTTCGGGTTTGTGGACTCCGGGGCCGTGTGAAGGCCAGAGCCACCAAGACGTCACTCCCACATAAGCGCACGGGAGCTGCTGTTTACGGCACAGGACTCTGAGGGGAGGGAACGGGTATGCCGTTCCTTCAGAGCGCATGCGCCGGTGACGTCACCCACTACATGTACAGTAAATATCTCCTAAATGGTGCACGTTTAGGAGACATTTATAGTAAAAATCATGCATGGGAGTTTACTCCCACTTGAACATGGCCTATGCTGGCCACTGTGGTTCCTCAAGTGGGGACCAAGACCACTACAGTGTTCTGCAGCAAGCGAAATCAAACCACTCAGCTGCAGGGCACCCAATTCAACACACCAGAGGAGTCAAAGAAGATTGTATCCGGGAGCTCTACCGCGGAGCAAAGTTTCTGTAAGCCAACTGACGAACAGCAAGTATAAATCTGCTTTTTTTACAGGGTACTACGAATGGAATTTTTGTTAAACTTCCTAACAGGATTGCTTTGAATCTGAACTTCTGTATCCTGGACCTAAAGCCCCAATCCCTGAATTTATTTTGTAAGAAATCTATTCATAGATCCTTTCTGCACTGCAGTCTTCAGACCAGTCCAAAGATGTCATGAAAATTTCATATATTCCAAAAAGTTCCTCAATGAGATTTACACAGACTTTACTGGTGCAAGATGAGATAACACTCAAGTTTGATAAAAACATTATGCAATGCTTCATTGATGGAATAAAAAAAAAATGGATCTGCTTGATCCTAAAATTTCTTGACCATCTGGTAAGCCATATCCCCTCTAAATTCACTTTACATATTGTTACATACACAGTCTACTCTCCATATGAAATATTGTACCGATATTGCTTTGTAACAATTGTCCACTTAGGTCAACGTGCTTCTCGTAAAGCTTCTTCAGGACCAGTTGAGGATCCAATGGGGAGAGAATAGTAACCGCAAAGTGCAAAATTACCTCCGGGATCAGTGGAGACGGCAGCCACAAAGTGGGGCAATCTCCTGGGGTGGACATTGGGACATAGAGACTGGATCCAAACCATGGCCGAACCAAAGCTTAATGGGACTAAACGCTTACATTTTCAGCAATCTTGCCATAAGCAAGACCGGACCCCCCGTGAATTTTAATTCAGTACCCCTGATATACAGATTGTTAGTTTAATGGAGGAAACCGATTCCAGATAAGGACATTAAAGACCCAATCAGGCATGCTTATGGCAAAATTGCTGAAAATGTAAGCTTTTAGTCCCTTTGAGCTTTGGTTAGGCCATGGTTTGGATCCAGTCTATTTGTCCCAGTGTCCACCTCAGGGGATTGCTCCACTTTGTGACTTCCCTTTCACTGTTCCAGTAAGTATTTTTTCACTTTGTGGTTACCATTTTCCCCTCACTAAATCATTTGACTGGTTCTGAAGAAGCTTTATGGGAATTGTGTTGACCTAAGGAGACAACATATGAAGCAATACCTGTACAATACCTCATATGGAGAGTAGAATTTATATGGAACAATATGTAAAGTGAATTTAGAGGAGATATGGTTTACCAGATGTGGAGAAACGTTAGGATCAAGCTGATCCATTTATTTTTACCAATAACGTACTGTATAATCGTTTTATCAAATGTGAGCGTTCTCTCATTTTGTACCAGTAAAGTCCATGTAAACCTCACTGATGAACTTTTTAGAACATAAGAAAGGTTTGGGATGTAGTACATTGGTGGTGGCACCTTATTAAGATAAATGAGTCTTTCCTCTTCAGCTTGAGTGGTGCTTCCTGCTGGGCTAAGCTGCACTCATGTAATGATGTGCTAAGTCTGCTCTGTTCCTAGGCCAGGTTACATGATGCTAGAGCTGCACGATTCTGGCCAAAATGAGAATCAGGATTTTTTTGCTTAGAATAACAATCACGATTCACGCAAAGTAAAATCTTTCACGTTATACAAAAAAATTGGCCTAACTTTACTGGTTAGTTTTTTTTTTTTTTCAATTCACTAAAGTGTCATCTTTTCCAAAAAGAGTTGCATTTGAAAGACAGCTGCGCAAATACAGTGTGACATAAAATATTGCAACAACCACCATTTAATTCTCTAGGGTCTCTACTAAAGAAAAAATATATATACAAACACACACATATATATATACCGTATTTATCGGCGTATAACACGCACTTTTTTCCCCTAAAATCAGGGGAAAGTCGCAGGTGCGTGTTATACGCCGATCCCCTGTGATCCCGAGCTGTCAAAACTTAAAAATCGCTGACCGCGATTTGAAAATGGCGCCGCCGGCGCCGAAATACACAGAGCCGGTCCTCGGCTCTTTCCGGCGGCTCTCGTTTACTTTCGGCTCCACTCGTAGTCCCGAGCGGAGCTATCCGAACCTACTCGGATAGCTCCGCTCGGGACTACGAGTGGAGCCGAAAGTGAACGAGAGCCGCCGGAAAGAGCCGAGGACCGGCTCTGTGTATTTCGGCGCCGGCGGTGCCATTTTCAAATCGCGGTCGGCGATTTTGAAGCCCAGGAAGCAGGGACAGGGGATCGAAGGCTGCACTGGGGCAAGGCTGCACTGGGGCAAGGCTGCACTGGGGCAAGGCTGCACTGACAAGGCTGCACTGACAAGGCTGCACTGACAAGGCTGCACTGACAAGGCTGCACTGACAAGGCTGCACTGACAAGGCTGCACTGACAAGGCTGCACTGACAAGGCTGCACTGACAAGGCTGCACTGACAAGGCTGCACTGACATGGCTGCACTGACATGGCTGCACTGGGGAAGGCTGCACTGGGGAAGGCTGCACTGGGGAAGGCTGCACTGGGGAAGGCTGCACTGGGGAAGGCTGCACTGGGGCAAGGCTGCACTGAGAAGGCTGCAATGATGGGCATTTAAATGTAAGTTTTTTTCCTTTCAACTTCCCTCCTAAAAGTTTTTTTTCCTTAAAATTCCCTCCTAAATTGGGGTGCGTGTTATACGCCGATAAATACGATATATATATATATATACACACATAGTATCTCACAAAAGTGAGTACACACCTCACATTTTTGCAAATATTTTATTCTATCTTTTCATGTGATAACACTGAAGAAATTACATTTTGCTACAATGTAAAGTAGTGAGTGTACAGCTTGTATAACAGTGTAAATTTTCTGTCCCCTCAAAATAACTCACACAGCCATTAATGTCTAAACCGCTGGCAACAAAAGCGAGTACACCCCATGGCACAACATGGCACCTCATGGCAAAGAACTCTCTGAGGATCTGAAAAAAAAAAAAGAATTGTTACTCTACATAAAGATGGTCTAGGCTATAAGAAGATTGCCAAGACCCTGAAACTGAGCTACCGCACGGTGGCCAAGACTATACAGCGGTTTAACAGGACAGGTTCCACTCAGAACAGGCCTCGCCATGGTCAACCAAAGAAGTTGATTACACGTGCTCAGCGTCACATCCAGAGGTTGTCTTTTGGAAATAGACATATGAGTGCTGCCAGCATTGCTGCAGAGGTTGAAGGGGTGGGGGGGTCAGCCTGTCAGTGCTCAGACCATACCCGGCACACTGCATCAAATTGGTCTGCATGGCTGTTGTCCCAGAAGGAAGCCTCTTCTAAAGATGCACAAAAAAGCCCGCAAACTGTTTGCTGAAGACAAGCAGACTAGGGACATGGATTACTGGAACCATGTCCTGTGGTCTGATGAGACCAAGATAAACTTATTTGGTTCAGATGGTGTCAAGCGTGTGTGGCGGCAACAAGGTGAGGAGTACAAAGACAAGTGTGTCTTGCCTACAGTCAAGCATGGTGGTGGGAGTGTCATGGTCTGGGGCTACATGAGTGCTGCCGGCACTGGGGAGCTACAGTTCATTGAGGGAACCATAAATGCCAACATGTACTGTGACATACTGAAGCAAAGCATGATCCCCTCCCTTCAGAGACTGGGCCACAGGGCAGTATTCCAACATAACAACCCCAAACACACCTCCAAGATGACCACTACTTTGCTAAAGAAACTGAGGGTAAAAGGTGATGGACTGGCCAAGCATGTCTCCAGACCTAAACCCTATTGAGCATCCTCAAACGGAAGGTGGAGGAGCACAAGGTCTTTAACATCCACCAGCTCCATGATGTTGTCATGGAGGAGTGGACGAGGACTCCAGGGGCAACCTGTGAAGCTCTGGTGAACTCCATGCCAAAGAGGGTTAAGGCAGTGCTGGATAATAATGGTGGCCACACAAAATATTGGCACTTTGGGCCCAATTTGGACATTTTGACTTAGGGGTGTACTCACTTTTGTTGCCAGCAGTTTAGACATTAATGGCTGTGTGTTGAGATATTTTTAGGGGACAGCAAATTTACACTGTTATACAAGCTGTACACTCACTACTTTACATTATAGCAAAGTGTCATTTCTTCAGTGTTGTCACATGAAAAGATATAATAAAATATTTCCAAAAATTTGAAGGGTGTACTCACTTTTGTGAGATACTGTATATATTTTTTTTTGGGGGGGGGGGGTTTAAGTAATTTTCTAGCAAAAAAAAAAAAAATATTTTTACTTGAAACCAACAAATGTCAGAAAAAGGTTTAAGTGGTTAAACTTTCCTCATTAGAGAATTCTCTGCATAGAAAGAATCGGGAAATACTTTGTCAAGATCGCAAGGGGAAAAAAAAAACAAAAAAACAAGATAACGATTCTCAACGATTAATCGTGCAGCTCTACATGATGCCCCCCTGGGGAGTGGTGCATCCACAATAGCTTGGGCTGAGAGGAAATCAGTCCAAAAATCAGGTGGAGCTGAACCTCAGAATGGCGAGTCTTCAGAGGACAGCACCAGAGAAGAGGCAAATATTCCAAAAACTTTTTTTTTTTTTTTTTTAAACAAGCAGGGAAATGCATTTTTTTTCTTAACTGTAACTCAGATTTGAACCATTGCTTCTGCAAATGGTCACGAATAAATGGCTGATTTTTTTTTTTTTTTTTTACCACAGTGCTGATGTGTTAGGAGAGACCTGCAAGTAAGCAAAGAGTACTGAGAAAGATAACAAGGATATGCCATGTGCACAGAATATACACAGCCATCTACAAAATAATGGAAAACACCCTCAGACCTTAGAACATCAATGCAGGTTTTAATTCACACGTGACCATTCTTCGTGAAAAGGCCATCTCACCAGGATCTTGCATTAATTCTCTACTGCCTTGGTCTTCCAATCACCTATCTCTGCACATTAGTTCTGTAAACTCATCAAACTTCTGAAAAAGGCCCACTGTGACTGCAGAAACATGTCCTCCAAGCTGCACCCCCACATTATCCTAGACTTCAGCAGCCCAGACCCCAACACTTCTTTCATCCCAGCTGCAATGTAATAGCTGCACAAAAAAAGGCATCACTGCGCCAAGTATAAAACATTAGAGCTGCTGGACAAAAGGAGCAATCCGCAATGCTAGTTACCAATATGACAGGAAAACAACAGGTTGGTACAATGGTTAGAAAGGTGATGGGTGATAGTGAACATTTACTAGACATTAAAAAGAGAAAAGTATGGGGTTCCCCTTTTTTATTGCAGAATCATACTTACCTAGCTGGATGCAGCATCGATCTGATGCTGCATCTGTCCCCCGCCGGCTCTAACACCAAAAACAGAGTGATCAAACACCGCCAATCGCTCAGTGTTCAGGGCTCCATGAGCAGAGAGCTGCTGACTGTCAACCCATTACAGACAGTCCCATCACAGCATGTCCCTTTAAAGACACCCTCCGTCACAGACCCCTCCATCACAGATGCCTTCCACCCCCATCACAGACCCCCCCCCCCCCCCCCCACACACAAACACAGAAAATCGCAGTCCTCCCTAGATATTACAGATTCAGACTGTCCCTTTCATCAACGCAGCATTCCCCCTTCCTCCCTCTCCCCACACTGACCTACTATAGTCACAAAAGCCGGGAAGCACGCATGGCAGGTCCAGACAAAGGGCAGGACTTTTCCAGTTAAACGCGGGTGATTGGTTGCTGGGACCGCCCCACTGTCTAGCAACCAATCACCTGCTTTGTAACTTGAAAAGTCCCGTCCTTTGTCTGGACCTGCCATGCGTGCTTCCTGGCTTTTGTGACTATGGTAGAGCAGTGTGGGGAGAGGGAGGAACGAGGAATGCGGCGTTGATATCAAGGAGAGACCTGCCGCACCTCCCATGTAATAAGGGATGTTAACGGCAGCGGCAGGCGGGCGAGCCGGCAGAGGGGAGAGAACACTCAAGCAACTATCTGGCGAGGCTGCGGGCCGCATAGGGCTGCTACTGGGTCCAGATTCGGCCCACTATCCGCCATTCAGTGATGCCTGATATAGAGTGTAATATTTCAAAACAAAAAGCCAGTCAATATGCTCACATTTCAATTGTGTGACTGAGTGCAAGGCATCACCAAAATGTGTGTTCTCCTGTGACAATTCTTAGTCCTTAAAGTGGATGTAAACCCTCAAATATACCCAGTGAAGTGAACAGCCTCAGATAATACACTGAGATTAAACAAATCTCCCTACATCCGTTTTACATGTGCTGTGTATGGGGGGGGGGGGGGGGTCCCTTCCAGCCAATCACCTATAAGAGCTCTCCTCACTGAACTTGGCAGAGTGTAACTTCAGCTCCCCGCCACCTTTTTAAACTCCCAGACAAGCTTTATAATTTAGCACTTTGAATGGATGTAGAAAAGAGAAGCCTGCAGAGAAGGTACAACTTATGTAGAAGGATTTGTTTCATCTCTGTGTATCACCTGAGGCCAGTGACTTGACTGGGTATATGGAAGGGTTTACAACTACTTGAGGTAACATGGGGATCCATTTATATAAGAAAAAAAAAAAAAACAGTTGGATGAATATGAAAAGCATTCACCCATTCTTAGCTACTTCTAAATGTATCTTATTTAATACAGTGATTTCCTATGATCGTCAGCTCCATCTAGTGGCCATAATTCAGTATTTCTTGCGATTGAGGCATTTCAGGATAAATATCACATTATGGCCACTAGAGGGTGATGACAATTACAGGAAAATGCTGTATTAAGCACAATACGGTCAGAATTTTGCTAGGAGTGGGTGAATGCGTGTCACATTCGTCAAACTTATTTTTTATTTTAAACCCCCCTTTGTGCTGCAAATGTAAACATTCACTTCCCTTTTAAGTAGATGGGATATATTTTATTTTCTCTGTGTGCTAATGTACACAATGCATTCTGTACACATAGTTACATAGTTGGTAAGGTTGAAAAAGAAACAAGTCCATCAAGTCCAACCTGTGTGTGTGCACTGTCAATATCACATTGTATATCCCTGTATGTTGTGGTCATTTAGGTGCCTAATAGTTTTTTAAATTATCGACGCTCCCAGCTAAAACTACAGCTTGTGGAAGAGAATTCCACATTCTTATCGCTCTTACCGTAAAGAACCAGTTTCCGGTTAGATCGCTTTTCCTCTAATTTTAGTGAATGGCCACGTGTTTTTTTTAATTCCCTTTCGCAGAAAAGTTTTATCCCTATTGTGGGGTCACCAGTACGGTATTTGTACATTGAAATCATATCCCCTCTTAAGTTCAGTGCTCGCAACCTTTCCTCATAACAAATATCCTCTAGACCCTTTATTAGCTTTGTTGCCCTTCTTTGTACTCGCTCCATTTCCAGTACATCCTTCCTGGGGGCTGGAGCCCAGAACTGGACAGCATACTCTAGGTGTGGCCGGACCAGAGTCTTGTAGAGCGGGAGAATTACTAGGGTTGTCCCGATACTAGTATCGGTACCGATACCGAGCATTTGCCCGAGTACTTGTACTCGGGCAAATGCTCCCGATGCTTCCGCCGATACCTGGACAGTCAGCGGTGATCGGCGTGTGGGGGAGTTACAAGCTTCTCTCCCCGCGGCTTTCAGCTGCTTAGTGACATACATGATCGGTGCTTGTAACTCCCCCACACGCGATCACCGCTGACTGTCACTGCATCCTCCTCCATGCCCCCTCTGTTCCTCTGTCCCCCTCCGCTGTCCCAATCCGTTCCGCTGTCCCCCGCCGTTCCGTGAATGGACAGAGTCAGCTGATTCTGTCCATTCACATAACTGAAACATTGTAATCTCCTGTGATTACGATGTGTCAGTTTATGAATGGAGAGGAGCCGCTGTCTTCTCTCCATTCGTTCTCAGTGCAGCTGAGGCTGCAGAGAAAGGGACTGGGGAATCTCTATCCTCGGTCTCTTTCTCTGTCTCAAGGGGGGAGATATCAGAGGTCTGTTAAGACCCCTGATATCTCACCAAAGCCCCCCAACAGGGCTGATAGAATAAAAAAAATATTATTGTAAAAAACAATAAAAATGTAAGTTAAAAAAAAATAAACAAAACAAAAAAAAAAAAAAAAAAAAAAAAAAACATACAGACACTGTTCACCCCCTCCCCCCCCCTAAAAAAAGAAAGGAAAAAAAAAAAAACAATGTCACGTGACATTAAAAAAAAAAAATAAAAAAAAAAAAAATAATCGTAATCGGTGTCAGCGAGTACTTGAAAAAAAGTATCAGTACTTGTACTCGGTCCTAAAAAAGTGGTATCAGGACAACCCTAAGAATTACCATTTTATCTCTGGAGTTTATTCCCTTTTTAGTGCATGCCAATATTGTACACAAGTCAGACACAGCAAGGACATTTAAAGAGATTGTAAAGTCTTGTTTTTTTCTATAAAAATAACAAACATGTTACACTTACCTGCTCTGTTGCAGTGGATTTGTACAGAGCAGCCTGGATCCTCCTCTTCTTGGGTCCCTCTTTGGTGCCCCTCCCCCCTGTTCAGTGCCCCCACAGCAAGCAGCTTGCTAAGCGTGCCTAGCCAGTGTTTTTATGTAGTGTGGGAGAAGTTTTTACTTGGGGGAGGCAGAAACCCATGTTTCTGCTTTGCAGGAACACAGGATCCATGCCTTCCTTACTGACAGAACACCAATCTGCCTTGTTTACGTAGGCAGACCGCTGTTCTGTCTGTGTACTGAACGATCAGCATGTGTCGGCGGACATGGAGTCAGTGGGACCCGCTGTTTGGCTCCTGCTGTGTAGAATCACAGCGTGAGCGAGTTGTGCACTCACGCCCACTACCTGGAAGTGTAGGATCACGTATATACACACAGGATCCTGTGCAGCATGGTCACCCTGAGCGGTAAAACTGCTATAGGGCGGTCGGCAACTGGTTAAAGTAGAGCTAAAGGCAAAAAAATAAAAAAATTCTGTTCACTTTGGGTAAAGTAAGGGAGGGTTATTACCTGTGAGATTTTTTTTTCCACCATCTGTGTCCCATTGGTAAGGCTTAACAGAAAAAAGAGAGAGGATCAAAGACACAGCCTTATTGACTGTAGGTGAATATGAGTTTAACTAGGGCTTACCTGCTGCCCACTCAAGTTTAAACACCTGTGTGTTTCGTCAACCCCAGTAATGAACGGAGAGGATATCTCCGAGCATGGGGTGATTGTCCTCTGAACTCAATCAAACATTGCAAAAAAGAAACCAGAAAGTATTCTGTAAAGCAGTTCTTCAACGAGGACCCACTAACATAATTGATTATAAATCTTTATTAGTTATCAAAAATCGAACAATTATAAAGGACAAAGTGTATTCCAGATAACTCCTCCACATCAGATTACAACTACTAATGACATATAGTTAAAATAAGACTGACGTCTTAAGGAAATTGGGTGGCCACCATACCTATTATACACCTCTCACACTCACATCAGCCATACACGTGCAGACAAAAATATCTAAGACCCGGGTCCAATGTGTTTTCAATAGTCCAAAAAGACTCCGATTAGAACGGTCATTGTTGTGGCATCAATTGGGTATATAATAGAGTCATTTGCCTGCATGGATTAAATTTGTGGGGATGGATCAATAGTCCATTTGCAAGTAAAGTTCCCGGTTGGGATTGATTGCGATGCGGTGCCGAAATTTACAGCCAAACAGCAAATATTCGTCTGAGCTTCTGTATATCCCCAGCGTGGTTTAAATGACACGGATTACAATGTATTCATTCCCCAAGAAAAGAATGGAATATATTTGAGGCTCACCCATAAAGGATCCCAGGGTAGTAGGTTCTCTCTCCTGCTGCAGACTCCCGTCCGTTCACGATCTCCTCGCTCACTGAAAAACACTGCACTCGCATCTGAGTTGTTTGGTTCAGCCTCACAGCCTACGGTGAGCAGCAGAGTTCACGTCCATAGACCAGGCCGTGTTCAGGGGCTAAGACGGAGCATACTGTGGAGAGCAGTACCCAGGTTCAAGGGTGATCAGTGGATGGGGAAAGTCCTTTCAAGAATGCTTCAGGCTGTGCGGCTGCCGGCAGGAACGCAACGCACAATTTAAGTGGAGAGGGTTTTAGGTGTATGTGTACACCCAGAGGTCCCTATCACCACAGACACGGTGGCACGATGCTTACGCGTTTCGCCTGGTCACAGGCTTCCTCAGAGCATGCGTAATAGGTCAGGGTCTGTGCTTTAAATAGCTAAGCTAATGAGAACAATCTTCAATTAAAATCCAACACACCTGATCACCAATCAGAACGTCATTCACCATAAGTGCAACTCCAAATTATAAGCCGGGTGCGTTCCTAAGGGGGAAGGGGAGAGGGCTGCCATCAACTGTGAATAAAGGGCACCTCCGAGTTATAGGAGGTTTAAGTCCTTATATCCACTAGTATGGAAGGTTATGTTAATACCCAACCGATATTTTGTTAGAAGGACAGAAAGCTGAAAGAAAGTGACAGTTTAGCAAAAATAAAAATGAAAAGTTTATTATTAATTGACCGTGGAGTATATTGAGGGTCATCTTGTAATTATACAGAATCACCGTCCGCTCATTGTCACATTTTATTGATACATTCAATTAGCGTTCCAAAAACACCGAAAGATTACACTCATTATTTAAACCAAGGGGCTGCATGCTATCCAAGTAGAAAATCCACATTTTTTCCTTTTGGTACAGGACCCTATCAAAGTCCCCCCCTCCTGGGTGGTAGATTCAGTTTATAGATACCTTTACACTTCAAACCCCTGGGGTCTCCACCATGTTCCCGCAGGAAGTGCAAAGCTATAGGGCTGTCATCATCTTTATTGGAAATACTCTGGACATGCTCACCAACTCTAACCTTCAACTGTCTCTTGGTCTTGCCAACATAATTTAGTCCACAAGGACAGGTCAGCATATATATTACACGCGTAGTGGTGCAATTAATAAAGCTGTTGATTTTGAATTGTTTGTTGCCATTAGAGTTGGTGAACATGTCAGTCCTGTCGACGTATTTACAGATGTGACACCTTCCACATGGGTACATGCCCCTCAGGGGAGGAAGACTAGTAAGCCAGTTCCGTGTTTTGGGTCTATTATACTCAGAATGTACTAGGCAGTCTTTGAGGTTCCTTGTCCTTCTGGCTGTGAGGAATGGCCTATCACCGACAATTTTTCCCAAAATGGGGGCTTCCGACAAAATATGCCAGTGACGGCCCAGAACCTTCCTTATTTCTTCCCACTGTGCTCCATATCTGGTAATAATCCTGATTGGAGCCTGACTCTCATTTCCTAGTCTATTCCCAGTTTGGTTATTAATAAGAGACTGTCTATCAGTGAGGAGAGCTCTCCTCTTGGCTTTTCTGATGGTTTTGTGGGAGTATCCTCGATCCCGAAACCTCCCATAGAGGTCATGTAGCTCAGTGTGGAAATCATCTTCCCGTGAGCAGTTCCTACTGGCTCTGAGGAACTGACCCACTGGAATGCCTCGTATGAGAGGCCTCGGATGGTGACTAGAGGCCAATAATAGTGTATTAGCCGCTGTTTCTTTTCTAAATGTCTTGGTCTGGAGCCCACCATCATCAACCTTGATGGTAAGGTCCAGGAAGGGCAGAACCTTCGGGTCGCATGTGTATGTAAGTCTGATATTTCTATCATTATTGTTTAATTCATCCATAAAGATGGTAAGGTCCTCAGATGTACCCCTCCAGAGCATGATCACATCATCGATGTACCTTAGCCACAGCAAGCAGTGGCCAAGGTACATCGATGAGGGATACACACAGTCCCGCTCCCACATGCCCAAATGCAGGCATGCATATGAGGGCGCCCATGGGGCTCCCATCGAGGTGCCTCTAATTTGTCTGTAGTAGACCCCTAGGAATTGGAAACAGTTGTTCTCTAGCATGAAGTGCAGTAGGTCAATAATGAATTCATTTTGAGTAGCCTGCAATGTGAATTTATTGTCCAGAAAGTAGTGTGTTGCTTTAAGACCCCATGAGTGTGGGATTGATGTATAAAGCGACTCCACATCAATTCCCACAAGTAGAACGTCCTGTGGTATCCCCTTCCCATCCAGTTTTTGGAGGACATCTCGTGTATCTTGGACATATGAGGGGAGTTCCCAAACTAGCTCTTTGATTAATGCATCTACATATTTGCCTACCCTTTCCAGGGGGCCCTGTATAGCCGATACTATGGGTCTCCCCGGGGGGGTCTGTCATAGATTTATGGAGTTTGGGGATCGTGTAGAACGTAGGGATATTAAATTCATGGACACTCAAGTATTGATGTTCTCTACGTGAGATCAGGGACTCTTCATGGGCCATGTGGAGTTTGAAATTAAGATTACATACTATTTGCGCAAAGGGATTTGTGGGAAGCCTCTGATAGGTGGTTGTATCACGTAAAAGACGCATGGTCTGTTCCTCATACATTGCATAGGGTATTAATACAGTATTCCCACCTTTATCACCCCCCTTTATTACAACATCAGTGGCTTCCTCCAGTTCCCTTAGGGCCTTTCTTTCTTCTTTAGTGAGGTTATCCTGTCCCCTGTGTTCCCAGTTAATCCTAGACATATCCCTCTTCACCTGTTCCAGGACTGTTTGGACAGGGATGGCATTTTCAAGGATCTAATCTGTAATTTGGATGGACGTGGGCCTACTTGTAAATTATCTTGCCCTTCTGTTTCAGAATCAGAATCCTGATTTTCTTCAAAGGGTCACGGAAACCCTAAGACATGTATTTGATAATCCGCCCATACAAACGACGGCTGAGCCATCATTAGATCTTAAAGTGGTAAACCTATCTGACTTCCCATTGAATCAACATCATGTTTCATTATTGCAGAAGGGACTATCATTCTCACCCACTGCCACGATGAGTGAGTTTGAGGTCTTTAAAGATCTAAATTTGTTTCTACGGAAGGTAATTTTTAGATACTGGCACTCAGATAGAGGTAATCAGTCCATAAAGGGAGATGAACAAAATAAGGAAGAACTTGAAGCATTGGAGGCCCTGGTCGCCCTTCTTGAAGAAAATCAGGATTCTGATTCTGAAACAGAAGGGCAAGATAATTTACAAGTAGGCCCACGTCCATCCAAATTACAGATTAGATCCTTGAAAATGCCATCCCTGTCCAAACATAAGCATATCCAGTTCTTCCTGGAACAGGTGAAGAGGGATATGTCTAGGATTAACTGGGAACACAGGGGACAGGATAACCTCACTAAAGAAGAAAGAAAGGCCCTAAGGGAACTGGAGGAAGCCACTGATGCTGTAATAAAGGGGAGTGATAAAGGTGGGAATACTGTATTAATACCCTATGCAATGTATGAGGAACAGACCATGCGTCTTTTACGTGATACAACCACCTATCAGAGGCTTCCCACAAATCCCTTTGCGCAAATAGTATGTAATCTTAATTTCAAACTCCACATGGCCCATGAAGAGTCCCTGATCTCACATAGAGAACATCAATACTTGAGTGTCCATGAATTTAATATCCCTACGTTCTACACGATCCCCAAACTCCATAAATCTATGACAGACCCCCCCGGGGAGACCCATAGTATCGGCTATACAGGGCCCCCTGGAAAGGGTAGGCAAATATGTAGATGCATTAATCAAAGAGCTAGTTTGGGAACTCCCCTCATATGTCCAAGATACACGAGATGTCCTCCAAAAACTGGATGGGAAGGGGATACCACAGGACGTTCTACTTGTGGGAATTGATGTGGAGTCGCTTTATACATCAATCCCACACTCATGGGGTCTTAAAGCAACACACTACTTTCTGGACAATAAATTCCCATTGCAGGCTACTCAAAAGGAGTTCATTATTGACCTACTGCACTTCATGCTAGAGAACAACTGTTTCCAATTCCTAGGGGTTTACTACAGACAAATTAGAGGCACCTCGATGGGAGCCCCATGGGCGCCCTCATATGCATGCCTGCATTTGGGCATGTGGGAGCGGGACTGTGTGTATCCCTCATCGATGTACCTTGGCCACTGCTTGCTGTGGCTAAGGTACATCGATGATGTGATCATGCTCTGGAGGGGTACATCTGAGGACCTTACCATCTTTATGGATGAATTAAACAATAATGATAGAAATATCAGACTTACATACACATGCGACCCGAAGGTTCTGCCCTTCCTGGACCTTACCATCAAGGTTGATGATGGTGGGCTCCAGACTAGAGGTCGACCGATATATCGGCCGGCCGATATTTGGCGTTATTTACTTAATCGGCATCGGCCGATTGTGCTGATAAAAAAGGCCGCCGTGACTTGCAAATGACTTCTGTAATAAAAGTTAATGCAAGTTGTCTGGAGTTATCTGTGGAGAGGATTCTCTCCTCCTCTGGGCAGTCTGCCAAGTCTGATAAGAAGATACATTTGTATCTTTCAGGTTCTTTTTATCAATAGACTGAACTCCGTGGAGAAGTTTTCAGTTTAACCATTTAAAGACTAAATCTTTTCTGACACTTGTTGCTTACAAGTAAAAATCCTGTATTTTCTGCTAGAAAATCACTTAGAACCCCCAAACATTATATATATTTTTTTAGCAGAGACCCTAGGGAATAAAATGGTGATTGTTGCAATATTTTATGTCACACGGTATTTGCGCAGCGGTCTTTCAAACGCAATTTTTAAAAAAAAAAAAAAATACAGTAATGAATTAAAAAAAAACCCAAGCAGTAAAGTTAGCCCATTTTTTTTCGTCCAAAAGTTTTGATTACCTGTTTTTGTGTATTTAATATTTAAGATAGTTTTTTGTTTTTTGTTTTCTAAATTATACATACAAGTGAACTGATTGGAGGTTTGTTTTGTTTAATGTTTAAATGAAAAAAAAAATTCTGTATTACTTAAGGCTGCTTTCACACTGGAGCAGGCATGCGTCGACGGTAAAACGCTGCTAGTTTTAGCGGCGCTTTACCGTCATTTTAGAGGCGCTATTCGGCAGCTAGCGGGGCGCTTATAACCCAGCTAGCGGCCGAGGAAGGGGTTAAATGTGCCCCTGAAGCGCCGCTGCCAAAACGCTTTGCAGGCGCTTCGGCAGCGGTGCACATTCATTTCAATGGTCAGGAGTGGTGGAGGAGCGTTATACACCGCTCCAAAGATGCCGTTTGCAGGACTTTTTTTAACATCCTGCCAGCGCATCGCCTCAGTGTGAAAGCACTCGGGATATCACACTGAGACTGCAGGGGAGCCGTTTTACAGGCACTTTACAGGCGCTATTTTTAGCCCAAAAGCGCCTGAAAAACGCCCCAGTGTGAAAGGGGTCTAACTGTTAGATTTTATGAGATGAAGGGAAAAAAGAAAAAAAAAAAAAAAAAAAAAAAAAAAAAAAAATCGGCCAAATATATCGGCCCAAAAAAATC
Organism: Lithobates septentrionalis; assembly: GCA_037952835.1. Classification (NCBI taxonomy): domain Eukaryota; kingdom Metazoa; phylum Chordata; class Amphibia; order Anura; family Ranidae; genus Lithobates; species Lithobates septentrionalis. The sequence goes on from JBBDGP010002825.1 coordinate 31,039, forward strand.
GGCATCACATATCGGCCATCGGCCACCGCGATTTCTAAATATCGGCATGAGAAAAACCCATATCGGTCGACCTCCACTCCAGACCAAGACATTTAGAAAAGAAACAGCGGCTAATACACTATTATTGGCCTCTAGTCACCATCCGAGGCATTCCAGTGGGTCAGTTCCTCAGAGCCAGTAGGAACTGCTCACGGGAAGATGATTTCCACACTGAGCTACATGACCTCTATGGGAGGTTTCGGGATCGAGGATACTCCCACAAAACCATCAGAAAAGCCAAGAGGAGAGCTCTCCTCACTGATAGACAGTCTCTTATTAACTACTTCCCACCCGGCCAATGTACATAAACGGCCGGGTGGGCGCTCTCTCCTTCTGAGTGGACGTTCAGGAACGTCCCTCAGAAGGAGCGGGATCGCGCGCGCGCGTGCCCGCGCAGCGGCGCGATCCCGATGCGCTCGTGTCCCCCGGACACGGCGCATCTCGGATCGGCAGGAGGGCTCTGTGATTGGCCCTCCTGATCACATGACGGCCGTGTCCAATCACAGCTGTCATGTGATGTAAACACAGCCGGTTGCTAGGCGATCAGCTCTCCTCTCCTCACACGGAAGTTGTCGCTGAGGAGGAGAGGAGAGGGGATCGCTGCAGCCGGCTGATGATCAGTGAGTATGAGCTGTTTTTTACAGCTTTTTACTCACTGATCACCAACCTAGTGTCAACACACACATGTAAATACATACATATAAAACACACACATGTCCCCACATAATGTAAAACACAAACATGTCCCCACATAATGTAAAACACACATGTCCCCAAAACACATGTCCCCAAATAATAAAAAAAGCTGTCCCCCACATATGTCACACTAAAATCACATGTCCCAATGGTAATCTGCACACATATGTACGTGATCACCTGCACACATCTGTACATGATCATTTGCGTACATATGTCCGTGATCACACAAACCAATTATTATACACTTAACAGGATTTTTTTTATCAAAAACATGTAGCAGAATACATTTTGGCTTAAATTTATGACAAAATTCGATTTTACTGGATTTCTTTTAAAACAGAAAAAAGAAAATATTGTTTTTTTTCCAAATTTCCACTATTTTTGCGCTTATATCGCAAAAAAAAAAAAAATGGAGTCGTGAATAAATACCACCAAAAGAAAGCTCTATTTGTGCGAACAAAATGATAAAAATTTCATTTGGGTACAGTGTAGCATGACCGAGTAATTGTCATTAAAAGTGCGAGAGCGCTGAAAGCTGAAAATTGGTCTGGGAAGGAAGGGGGCGAAAGTGCCCAGTATTGAGGTGGTTAATAACCAAACTGGGAATAGACTAGGAAATGAGAGTCAGGCTCCAATCAGGATTATTACCAGATATGGAGCACAGTGGGAAGAAATAAGGAAGGTTCTGGGCCGTCACTGGCATATTTTGTCGGAAGCCCCCATTTTGGGAAAAATTGTCGGTGATAGGCCATTCCTCACAGCCAGAAGGGCAAGGAACCTCAAAGACTGCCTAGTACATTCTGAGTATAATAGACCCAAAACACGGAACTGGCTTACTAGTCTTCCTCCCCTGAGGGGCATGTACCCATGTGGAAGGTGTCACATCTGTAAATACGTTGACAGGACTGACATGTTCACCAACTCTAATGGCAACAAACAATTCAAAATCAACAGCTTTATTAATTGCACCACTACGCGTGTAATATATATGCTGACCTGTCCTTGTGGACTAAATTATGTTGGCAAGACCAAGAGACAGTTGAAGGTTAGAGTTGGTGAGCATGTCCAGAGTATTTCCAATAAAGATGATGACAGCCCTATAGCTTTGCACTTCCTGCGGGAACATGGTGGAGACCCCAGGGGTTTGAAGTGTAAAGGTATCTATAAACTGAATCTACCACCCAGGAGGGGGGGACTTTGATAGGGTCCTGTACCAAAAGGAAAAAATGTGGATTTTCTACTTGGATAGCATGCAGCCCCTTGGTTTAAATAATGAGTGTAATCTTTCGGTGTTTTTGGAACGCTAATTGAATGTATCAATAAAATGTGACAATGAGCGGACGGTGATTCTGTATAATTACAAGATGACCCTCAATATACTCCACGGTCAATTAATAATAAACTTTTCATTTTTATTTTTGCTAAACTGTCACTTTCTTTCAGCTTTCTGTCCTTCTAACAAAATATCGGTTGGGTATTAACATAACCTTCCATACTAGTGGATATAAGGACTTAAACCTCCTATAACTCGGAGGTGCCCTTTATTCACAGTTGATGGCAGCCCTCTCCCCTTCCCCCTTAGGAACGCACCCGGCTTATAATTTGGAGTTGCACTTATGGTGAATGACGTTCTGATTGGTGATCAGGTGTGTTGGATTTTAATTGAAGATTGTTCTCATTAGCTTAGCTATTTAAAGCACAGACCCTGACCTATTACGCATGCTCTGAGGAAGCCTGTGACCAGGCGAAACGCGTAAGCATCGTGCCACCGTGTCTGTGGTGATAGGGACCTCTGGGTGTACACATACACCTAAAACCCTCTCCACTTAAATTGTGCGTTGCGTTCCTGCCGGCAGCCGCACAGCCTGAAGCATTCTTGAAAGGACTTTCCCCATCCACTGATCACCCTTGAACCTGGGTACTGCTCTCCACAGTATGCTCCGTCTTAGCCCCTGAACACGGCCTGGTCTATGGACGTGAACTCTGCTGCTCACCGTAGGCTGTGAGGCTGAACCAAACAACTCAGACGCGAGTGCAGTGTTTTTCAGTGAGCGAGGAGATCGTGAACGGACGGGAGTCTGCAGCAGGAGAGAGAACCTACTACCCTGGGATCCTTTATGGGTGAGCCTCAAATATATTCCATTCTTTTCTTGGGAAATGAATACATTGTAATCCGTGTCATTTAAACCACGCTGGGGATATACAGAAGCTCAGACGAATATTTGCTGTTTGGCTGTAAATTTCGGCATCGCAATCAATCCCAGCCGGGAACTTTACTTGCAAATGGACTATTGATCCATCCCCACAAATTTAATCCATGCAGGCAAATGACTCTATTATATACCCAATTGATGCCGCAACAATGACCGTTCTAATCGGAGTCTTTTTGGACTATTGAAAACACATTGGACCCGGGTCTTAGAGATTTTTGTCTGCACGTGTATGGCTGATGTGAGTGTGAGAGGTGTATAATATTTTTTTTTTTAACTATATGTCATTAGTAGTTGTAATCTGATGTGGAGGAGTTATCTAGAATACACTTTGTCCTTTATAATTGTTCGATTTTTGATAACTAATAAAGATTTATAATCAATTATGTTAGTGGGTCCTCGTTGAAGAACTGCTTTACAGAATACTTTCTGGTTTCTTTTTTCCATTGGTAAGGCTTCCCTTTACTTCCTGTCCCATAGCCAAAACAGGAAGTGAGAGGAAATCTTTCCAAAGTGATGGAATCCCTGGTTGTCACCAGAATTAGTGTCCCCATTGGTAGATTCCTCCTCTATTCCTGTTCTGGGGACAACCCAAAATGTGGGTTTTCTCTGTCAATGACAACGATCACCAGAATGCAATAAAACCTGACAGGTATTCTGATCACATCCCTGTCAGGCTCTTCCACCCACAACACAATGACAGGTCTTCATGTGCTCAGCCGGTAGTAGGGGCCCCTCCATCCCCTGACTGCACCCCGCCCCCCTCTCATGACTCCATACAGCCGGCTCACCTGGCTCTGCTCCCCCTTTGCCCGGGAACTGATTGACTTCCACCTCCGTTCTCCTTGATAGTAGCAGCTAAGAGGCCTCCTGAGCTGCCACAGTGACCCCGGTCTCCTGCGGGGCACATTGAGCACCATGAGCAGCGCCATGTCCGGGGTCACGGGGTCTGAGAGACTGGAGAGTTTCTAGTCCTCCCACACCATAGAGTAACGAGGCCAGACAGACCCTCCCCGCTGTACGACTTCTGTAATACATCGTTGGTCATGCCCAAGCGAAGCTCCGCCTTCAGTTCCTGGAATGGAGCCAATCACGTCGTTGGTATGCGGCCTCAATGTGATTGGCAGCCGCGGTGACCAACTAGGCGCGCCGTCCAGGATGCTCGCGAGAGGCTGCTAAGCTTTGCACTGTGCTGTGTGGAGTCGGAGCCAGGCTGCATGGAAAACATGCCGGGTGAACAACAGCAGCAGCAGGAGCCCGTCCATCGGCAGATCCGCTTCGCTGATGGCAGCGGGAGCAGCAATGAGACGGACAAGGAGAGTGAGGAGAGCCCGGAGCTGGAGGAAGATCACCTGCAGCAGGTGGGACCTCAACTCAAACTTCTCCCCATGAATGACCAGATCCGGGAGCTGCAGACCATCATCCGGGACAGGTGAGCCGGCATCGCCATGGTATGTGTGTGCGCTATTGGGCATCTCCAGGGTATTTCACCTCCTTTATTAGAAATGAAAACAGATATAATGTATCTGATGGGAATAGAACTCTTCTTCATCCATAGAATGGAGTGTCAGCTCCCTAGTGTGCCTGACCCGAGGAGGGGCAATCCATAGACGAAAGCAAGATCTGCTGGCTGACCCTCTGAAGATGCTTGTTACTTGGCTGACCCTATCAGTGGTGGCCTGTCCATGCAGGGCCGCCGCCCCCCTAATCTACAGGCAGATGCACCGCCCCCCCTAATCTACAGGCAGATGCACCGCCCCCCCTAATCTACAGGCAGATGCACCGCCCCCCCTAATCTACAGGCAGATGCACCGCCCCCCTAATCTACAGGCAGATGCGCCGCCCCCCTAATCTACAGGCAGAGGCACCGCCCCCCTAATCTACAGGCAGATGCGCCGCCCCCCTAATCTACAGGCAGATGCGCCGCCCCCCTAATCTACAGGCAGATGCGCCGCCCCCCCTAATCTACATGCAGATGCGCCGCCCCCCCTAATCTACATGCAGATGCGCCGCCCCCCTAATCTACATGCAGATGCGCCGCCCCCCTAATCTACAGGCAGATGCGCCGCCCCCCTAATCTACAGGCAGATGCGTCTCCCCCTAATCTACAGGCAGATGCGCCGCCCCCCTAATCCACATGCAGGGGCGCCGCCCCCCTAATCTACAGGCAGAGCACTGGACACATAGATTCCAATGGGGTCTTTTTTTGTTTTGTTTTTTAGCTTAGAAGCCAGAGGCTCTAATAGGCTTCAAAAAAAGGCAGAGCCCTGAGCTCGCAAAGTTGTGTGACAATAGCTAATTAATATGCTATTGTCGTCCTGATTCTCCTCCTGGCCAATCAGGAAGCTGGTCTTGAGACCCGTCACCCAATTGGCCAAGAGGAGAAGCAATCCTATTGGCCACCGGGGAGACGCAGGGGAAGCTGCCTTAAAGCACCAGGTGGAGGAGACGCAGGGTGAACCTAGATGGTGGAAGTGTTTGAAGACTGCAACCTGGACCGGAAATTCACAACGCCGTGTGGATATTTGCTCCATGTCGGTGGCTTAGAGGGTTGTGAATGAAAACAAATAAAACCACCTAATAAAACTATGTGCTGATGTTTTATGTTATGTGTGTCCCCTGGGGAAATGTACTTTCTCTTCGTGTCTCATAGCTAAAACAGAGGAAATCCCTCCAAAGTAAGGGAATCCCCGGGTGTCACCAGCACTAGTGTCCTATTGGAAGATTTCTTGTTTTGGGGAGAACCCAACATTTGGGATTTCCATTCACTTTCTCTAATAACAGTAAGCATGATAAATGGGGTGAATCTCCCTAACGGGTTTTTTAAGACTTTTCTGGATACAGTGGATATAAAGTCTACACACCCCTGTTAAAATGTCATTTTTTTACATTGCTGAAACCTGAGACAAAGATAAATAATTTCAGAACATTTTCCACCTTTAATGTGACCTATAAACTGTACAATTCAGCTGAAAAACAAACTAAAATCTTTTAGGGGGGAGTAAAAATAAAATAATATGGTTGCATAAGTGTGCACACCCTCTTATAACTAGGGATGTAGCTGTGTTCAGAATTAATCAATCACATTCAAACTCATGTTAGATAGGAGTCAGTACACACCTTCCATCATTTTAAGGCTATTTTCACACTCAGGCGGGCAGGCGCTGGCGGTAAAGCGGTGATATACTTAGCGCTACTTTACCGTCGTTTTGGCGGCGCTATTCGCCCCCTAGTGGGGCGGATTTAACCCCTGCTAGCGGCCGAAAAAGGGTTAAAACCGCCTGCAAAGCGCTGCAGCAGCGGCGCTTTGCTGGCGGGTTTGCAGCGCTGCCCCATTGTTTTCAATGGGAAGGGGCGCTTTAGGAGCGGTGAATACACCGCTCCAAAGATGCGGATTGCAGGACTTTTTTGACTGTCCTGCAAGCGCACCGCTCCAGTGTGAAAGCCCTTGGGGTTTTCACATTGGAGTGAAATGAGCGGTTCTTTCAGGGCGCTTTGCAGATGCTATTTTTAGCACTTAAGCGCCTGCAAAGCACCTCAGTGTGAAAGCAGCCTAAGTGCCTCTGATCAACACCAAATAAAGTTCATCTGTTCTAGTAGGTCTTTCCTGACATTTTCTTAGTCACATTCTAAAGCAAAAGGCAGAGAGCTTTCAAAGCATCAGAGGGATCTTATTGGTAAAAGGTATCAGTCAGGAGAAGGGTACAACAAATTTCCAAGGCATTAGATATACCTTGGAACATACTTGTGAAGATAGTCATTATCAAGTGGAGAAAATATGGCACAACAGTGACATTAGCAAGAACTGGATGTCCCTCCAAAATTGATGAAAAGACGAGAAGAAAACTGGTCAGGGAGGGTGCTACCTCCACTAAAAAAAAAAAAAACATTTCGGCAGCAGGAAGCAAATAGTTTGTTGGGCCAGCTTAGTCCACACAGGCTATTTTTAAAGTTAAATGAAACCTGGAGTTTGTATTTTAAAGCCTAAGTGTAGCTGTCTTGATCGCTTAGCTACCTGAAAGTTATTTTAATTCTAGAAAAGTAGTTGTTACCTTTTCATGGTAACAGCAGACATTGAAGAGCACAGTACACACTCAGTTTCCAGTTTTTGTAGAATTGCTTTTGTTGGGAAGTATTGCACAGAACATTGAGTCAATGCATGCATTTCAAACACGTTTTCAAGTTTGTTTGTATTTTTTAACCGCTTGCCGACTGCCACATGTAAATTTACGCCAGCAGAATGGTGCAAATGGGCGTACCTGTACGTCCCTTTGCATCTTCCGGCGCGCGCGCCACCGTTGCGTCCTTCGTGATTGCGCCCATGGGTCCCACAGGCTCTATGTCCGCCGGTCTCCCGGCGATCGTGTCACGGAGAGGTAGAACGGGGAGATGCTTTTGTAAACAAAGCATTCCCCGTTCTGCCTTGTGACAGGACAGAGATCACAGCTCTCCGTCATCGAGAGCAGCGTTCACTGTCCTGTGTGTTCAAGCCCAGCCCCCTCACAGTTAGAATCATTACCTAGGACACACTTAACCCCTTCACTGCCCCCTAGTGGTTAACCCCTTCACTGCCAGTGTGATTTACACATGCATTTTTATAGCAATGGTCCCAAAATAGTGTCAAAAATGTCCGATGTGTCCGCCATAATGTCGCAGTCACAATAAAAATTGCAGATCGCCGCCATTACTAATAGAAAAAAATAATAATTAAAATGCCATAAATCTATCCGCTATTTTGTAGACTCTAAATTTTGCGCAAACCAGTCAATATACGCTTATTGCGATTTTTTTTTTTTTTTTTTTTTTTTCCAAAAAATATGTAGAAGAATACATATCGGCCTAAACTGAGGGGAAAAAAAAAATTTATATATTTTTTGGGGGATATTTATTACAGCAAAAAGTGAAAAATGTTGCTTTTTTAAAAAAAATTGTCGCTCTTTATTTTTTTTGTTTATAGCGCAAAAAATAAAAATCGCAGCGATGATCAAATGCCACCAAAAGAAAGCTCTATTTGTGTGAAAAAAAGGACGTCAATTTTGTTTGGGTACAACATCGCAGGACCGCGCAATTGTCAGTAAAGCGACGCAGTGCCGAATCGCGAAAAATGGCTTGGTCATTGAGCAGCCATATCTTCCGGGGCTGAAGTGGTTAATGTTTGGTGCATTGAATTACAGTTGACTTATTCGGTTTACCAGAACTTTCAAAGGGTAAACAACAGCTGATATTATAACATGCTGAGTATTTGTAGGAATGGCAGCAGCTGTTGCAATGCTGTCATAAATGATTTGCTTAGTGGTGAGTCAAGTATGAATTCATGCATAATTTGGTGATCCACCATGCTCCAAGGATATTGAGATGAACATTGTTACTAGGTTTTTGTTTTCTTCTTCATTTTATTATCAGATTTTTGATTGGGTATTTTTGGTTTGTCTATGTTGGTACCTTTTCTAGGTTTTGTTTCTTCCTTTTATTTTTGAAGTGTACCTACAGCAGGTCCAGAACTTGGCCTCGGAATTCTCTTTAGCACGTCTAGCCTCTGATGACTTAAATGCTTTATCCACAGCTGTGAGTTGACTTTACATCTGGTTATTTACAACCGCTGTGTACTCCACTTTACCTGATGAATAATTAAAGTGTTTGTTACTCTAAAAAAAAAAAAAAAAAAAAAAAGATTCTGTACCCTTTTAAGCAAGTTATACAGCACAAACTGACCATGGTATTTCATGGCTGCTCTCCTTTCTCTCCTCTGTCTTCCCCTCCCCTCCTGCTGCTGAAGTTTCAGTAAAAGCTTTATACCATCCTCCAGGGCAGATTTTATTTTAATCAACTCGATTTAAATCATAATTTTTAAAGAGCAACTGTCATCTCTGTCTCACAGTGGCTCCTCCTCTGACCCACTGTTGACTCACCGACAGTCCCATTCACTTTAATGGGACAGCTAGTGATGCGGCAATGACGCAACAAAGTGAGGGACGTGGCGGCAGCAGGTGAGTGGATGCCCGCTAACAGGCGCTGCCATGATGGATCTAAAATGACAGGTGCTCTTTAAATGTAAGGACTTATTCTTTTTGGTAGTTAGAATCTTTAATATTTGCAAACAAAATGAAGGTTTCTTATTTACAATAAGCTGTCAGGTTAGTAAAACAGCGATATTTGAACCGATTCAATCATACAGTTTGTAGTGTATGTAAATTTGCAAAACAATGGGATTAAAGAATATTCGTGAACTTTTTTTTATCTCATGGTTACTGTGAAATTGTGTGAATGCATCAATGCAGTGCATGTTATCTTAGCTTGCAGAGCTTGGATTCATTGAATGCGTTTACCAAAAATGTAAATATTGCCGAATATACAGCCCCATGCTACATAACTAAGCTCCATTTCATGCTGAATAAACTAAATTAATAATGTATCTTAAATAGAAAACTATCTTCAGATAGTTTGTAGCAGGGTGGATAAAAATTAATGATTAAAAAAAAAAAAAAAATCAGATTTTTTTAAATCGATTTTAATAAAAAAAAAAAAAAAAAAAAAATCGTTTAAAATAAAAAAGAAATAAAAAAATTGTGTGTGTATTATTATTATTTATTATATATATATATATATATATATATATATATATATATATATATATATATATATATATATATATATATATATATATATATATATATATATAGTGTGTGTGTATATATAATTATTATATATTTTTTTTTTTATTAAATTTATTTTAATAAAATGTTTTTGGAGTAATGATTTTTTTATCAACCCTAACTCCAAAAGCATTTTATTAAAATAAACTTAATAAAAATTGTTTTTAAATTTAAAAAATCTGATTTGATTTTAATCCTGTGTGCCCCTGTGTCTGTGTTGTAAAAATAAGCAGTACTTTACCTGTTTTCAGAGCGCCGATCAGCCGGCTCTCTCCTTCTGACTGACAGACGGCGAATGTCAGCCCCGCTTGCTGTAGCTGTCAGGCGGGTAGAGCAGAGAGGCGGCGGGTCACGTGAGCGCCGATCGGCGCTCTGAAAACAGGTAAAGAACATCTTATTTGTTATAAAACACAGACACTGGCACACAGGATTAATAAACACAGAGGATGGTATAAAGTGACTTAACAACCACTTTAATTTGTATTCTAAGGAAAGTGCTTTCAAAACGTATTTAAAGGAGGAATGCATATAAGAAGGTGCTCTCCTTTCACTTGTCTTGACCAAGCAGTATTGTTTTTGACTGCAGTGCAGAAAGTAAATGGTCAGAACTTGACAATGGTATCCAGCAGGGTGTCTGGATTAGAAAATGGATAAAAATGATTGCCTGTTTTTTTATTTTTTTATTTTTTTGGCAGCTTTGACTGTTCACAAATACAGTGTTGGTCAAGAATATTGGCACTCCTGCATTTCTGTCAAATAATGCACCACTTGTTCAGAAAATTGTTGCAATTACAAATGTTTAGGCATTCTTATGTTTATTTCTTTTGTTTGTATTGGTATGACACAAAAAAAGTGGAGAAACAAAAAGTAAAAATTGACACATTCCACAGAAAACTCCAAAAATGGACTGGGCAAAATTATTGGCACCTTCTCAAAATTTGGAAGAAATAATTGCATTCCAAGTTTGTGCTCCTGTAATTTTGTAAATAAACTCACTTATCAATTAACAGCCGCTGACCATATAGAAATCACACCGGCAACCAGTTAAATTGTTAAAAATGTTCTCAACCTTTCTGTTTGTCTCTGTGTGCCACGTGGAGCATGGAGAAGAGAAAGAGCAGCAAAGAATTGTCTGAGGATTGAGAACACAAATTGTGGAAAAGCATGGACAAGCCCAAGGTTACGAGTCCATCTCCGGAGATCTTAATGTTCCTGTGTCCGCTGTGCGCAACATTGTCTAAGTCAGGGCTCGACAAATCCCGGGCGCCAGGTCGCATTTGCGACTAGAATTAGCGACCTGGCGCCTGGAGCGGCACAGCTGGGGTATCCTGTGTCCGTTCGACACCACCCCCCCCTTCCGCCGCGATCGCGTTGGGCCGCGCCGGTAATTGAGGCCCCGGCTTTGCGGCCTACTGCAGTCCTATGGTTCCTGGTTCCTTCTGCAATCGGGCGCCCTCTGGTGGTGGCCGTTGGTATGACAAGACATCCACCAATGCTAATGGAATTTTCCCTACCTGTTTTCACTGCCTGCTCATCTCCTTCCCTTTACTTAGAACCCCCAAACATTATATATATTTTTTATTCTAACACCCTAGAGAATAAAATGGCAGTCATTGCAATACTTTCTGTCACACCGTATTTGCGCAGCGGACTTACAAGCGCACTTTTTTGGGAAAAAATACTTTTTTAAATTAAAAAATAAGAAAACCGTAAAGTTAGCCCAATTTTTTTTATATTGTGAAAGATAATGTTACGCCGAGTAAATTGATTCCCAACATGTCACGCTTCAAAATTTCATCCGCTCGTGGAATGGCGACAAACTTTTACCCTTTAAAATCTCCATAGGCGACGTTTAAAAAATTCTACAGGTTACCTGTTTTGAGTTAGAGGAGGTCTAAGGCTAGAATTATTGCTCTCGCTCTAACGATCGTGGCGATACCTCACGTGTGGTTTGAACACCGCTTTCATATGCGGGTGCTACTCACATATGCGTTCGCTTCTGCAAGCGAGCTCGGCGGGACGGGGCGCATTTAAAAAAAATATTTTTTCTTATATATTTTACTTTTTTTATTTTTTATTTTTACACTGTTTTAAAAAAAAAAAAAAATTGTGTCACTTTTATTTCTATTACAAGGGATGGGGCACATTTAATTTTTTTTTTTTTTTTTTTCTTATTTATTTTAACTTTTATTTTTTCACTGTTCTTTAAAAAAAAAAAAAAAAAAGTCACTTTTATTCCTATTACAAGGAATGTAAAAATCCCTTGTAATAGAAAAAAAGCATGACAGGTCCTCTTAAATATGACATCTGGGGTCAAAAAGACCTCAGATCTCATATTTACACTAAAATGCATTAAAAAAAATAAATAAAAAAAAATTGTCATTTGAAAAAAAAAATATATATAAAATGTCCCTTCAAGAGCTATGGGTGGAAGTGACGATTTGACGTCACTTCCGCCCTGCAATGACTTGGAGATGGGCGGGGGGGGGGGGGGGGCATCTTCCTCTCACTCGTCTCCATGTCAGGCCAGGGACAGATCCGGATCGCCTCCGCCGTTACAGACGGCCACGGTAAGCGGTGAAGGGCACCGGAGAGCGGCGGTAGGGGGGGCCCTCTCCTGCCGCCGATAAAAGTGATTTCGCTGCTAATCTGCTGCAGAGACCACTTTTATCTGAAAGAGAACCGCCGGCCAGCTCTTGAAGATACCGGGGTTATGGTAGCTAGCTGCTACCATAACAACGGTATTTCTCTTCAAAGACAGGACGTATATAGTCGTCCTGCGGGAAGGAAGTGGTTAATTAAAATGAATTTATTATTTGTCATCTCCCTGCTTGGCCCCTTTCACACAGGCTGTCTGATCAGGTTCCCCTGTCAGTTTTTCAGGCGGACCTGATTGGATCCTTAGCGGGAATATGGTGGTCTTATGTCCCTGCATGGCAGGAAATAAAAGCAGTCACATTAATTCTAGTCGTCTCCGTGTAAATTTAAGATTGGTTCATTTTTATATTAAAAATAAAGCTTTGTCGGTCGTTTAAAAAAAAAAAAAAAAAAACCTGGCTCCTAACTTTTTTAGCTGGCTCCTAGATTCCAAGCAAATTTGTCAACCCCTGGTCTAAGTTTACAGCCCAATGCACTGTAGCTAATCTCTTGAAAAATTGATCAACGACTGCAACGAAGGATTGATTGAATGGTGGATAAAGAACCTCGATCAACTTCTAGACAAATTCAAGCTCAGCTTCAGGCACAGGGTACAACTGTGTCACCTCGCACTATACATCGCCATCTGAATGAAAATTGACGCTATGGTAGAAAACCCAGGAAGACCCCACTGCTGACACAGAAACATAAAGCCAGATTGGAGTTTGACAAAACTTACCTGAGAAAGCCGAAATCTTTTTGGGAAAATATGCTGTGGACAGACGAAACAAAATTACATCCTTTTGGTAAAGCCCATACGGTTTTCAGAAAAAGAAATGAGGCCTTTTTAAAGAAAAGAAAACACTCAAACATGGTGGAGGTTCATTGATGTTTTGGGGTTGCTCTTTCAGTCACTGGATGTCTTGACTGTGTGCATGGCATTATAAAATCTGAAGACTACTGTGACGGAACCCCCGTCGCACCCCGCTTGAGTGCTTCCGTCCACATACCGCCTCCTCCAGTCTGAACATCAGATATTAAAGCCCATATATTGGAACTAAGAACCAGGCGAGATCAGCTCAGTTATACACCTTGAACATGGAATGATTTATTGGACAAGAATTCAGCCTTTTATACATTTGAGAAGTAACCCAAATATTTACCCAAAACCTCACATAACGGTTTAGCTAACGAGGTACAGCCGACTCATGGCTAATCCCACCACATCACTTAATTAACCACCTGGATGACTCGGATGTCACATTGCAGGCCAGCCTTGCCGACTTCAAGCTAAGGCTGGGTTCACACGTGTACGACAAACACTGACTTTGGGAGCTCATGTCACATTACGTGTGAAAATTAGGGGTGCAATGGAAATTTTTGTACCAAAAATAAAGGATGCACTAGGTCGAAAATGACAGGTTTTAAAAAATATTTATAAATTTTATATACAATTGTATTGTATTCGACTTTTTAATATCATCAATTTAAATTAATATGAATTTAGTGCAAGAAAGGACAAGAAAAAATGCAGTCCCCAGTCTCTAACCATCTCTTGTGTCATGTCCTTCGTCTCTAACCATCTCTTGTATCATGTCTGCAATCTCCTACTTTTAAACTTAAACACATTGCTAATAGTATTAGCAAAATTTCCATTCGGTGTACCTCTAGCAGACATGAAACAGGAGACGGTCAGAGACAGCAGACATGTAACAAGAGATAAATGCAGCTTCACCAGTGCCTGTCAGATGCAGCAGCCTGTCTGTGCCCTTCATGCAGCCTCATTTATTTATTTATTTATTTATTTATTTATTTATTTATTTATATACATATATACATATACACACACATTATACTGTTATATTTTAAGTAACCACCTTCTCATTGTCCCTTAAACAGCTGTCCATCATTTTTCTCGGTCACCCTGTGCCACAGACATAGGCGGTGCATGGGGAGCTGAAAAAAAGTTATTTTTTTTTTCAAAGGGGTGTGCTGCCAAATATTAAATTGAGGGTGGCAATAATTTTGTCCAGTCCCTTTTTGAAGTTTTGCGTGGAATGTGTCAGATTTGGCTTTTCATTTCTCCACTTTTTTGTGTCATACCAATAAAAACAAAAGAAATAAACATGAGAATGCCTAAACATTTGTAATTGCAACAATTTTCAGGGCGAAGTCCTGCATTATCTGACAAATGCAAGGGGTGCCATTATTTTTGGCAATGACTGTATGTATATAGCCATTCTCCTGTAGTTTAAAGTGGCTGTCCTTGCCCAAAATAATTCTTAATAACAAGTCTCTCTGGTTGCTGTAGCCTCCACCAGGTTATTTTACGTTCAACGTTTTTGGGAGTGGCAGGTGCATGTGTCCTCTGCCGTGGTTCCATTCAACATCACTGCTGTGTCCTTTAACAGCGTAAAGGCTGCAGGAGTCAGAGCAATAAACTATAGTCCATCTCGGAGATCATAGGCATCTGGTACACTCACAACTGTTGAATCCAAGGGGTTTAATAAAAGCTGCAGTGTTCCATCAGAGAGAGAATGGGAAACACAAGGTAAGTTTAATGTCAGGTATTTTGCAGGGCCTGGGCTTTTTTTTTTATTTGGTGACAATATTGTGATTGTAAAGCTACTTCTTTTATTTTTTTAAAAATAACGAACATGTCATACTTGCCTCCACTGTGCAGTTCGTTTTGCACAGAGTGGCCCCGATCCTTGACCTCTGGGGTCCCTCGGCGGCTCTTGCGGCTCCTCCCTGCATCATATAACCCCCTAGGAGAAGCACTCTCCTGGGGGGGTTACCTTGCGGGCGCGCTCCCGAGTCTAGCACTTGGCGTCCATAGATACCAAATGTAGGCCTTGGCCCGTCACCCGCGTCATTGGATTTGATTGACAGCGATGGGAGCCAATGGCTGCGCTGCTATCAATCCAATCAAGAGCCAAGAATGCCGGGCAGAGAAAGAGCGCGTCTCCACCGTGGGAAATTACAGGGCTCAGGTGACTAGGAGGTCACTAGAAGGTCACATAGGATACATTTGAGTAAAGAAACACGAGGGTTTAAAACCCCTTTAACCACTTTATGCCTTCCTACTACACAAAAAGAATTGCCAGAAGATGGACCTCTAAAATGGCAGGCAGAAAAGGCATCTAGCAGTACACTCAGAGGTCTTATTATACTGCTGGTTCTGGTGGTAAATGATAACTGGGGATTCCAGAGGACATTGAATAAACCTCATGTGGGCAGGAAATACTTGACAACGTGCTCTGTTGTGGCTATCATTACAGTAACATGATGGTAATGTATTTTCTGTATTTCTCTGTTTTACAGGACCACAAGCAGAGGAGATTTTGTATTTTCTGCAGATCGGTTGGTATGTGTATTTACCAGTAATATGTTTTATTTTTTGTAAATGAACTGAGTATACTGTAGGTATTCTATTTAATTTAAAGCTTGAGTTTACCTAAAGCCTAAAAAAACAAAAGGGATATTCCTTGCCTTCAGTGTGATGTGTCCCTTTTGCTACTGAGACCGAGTATGGCAGAAAACTTCTTGTTCCAATACCATATAGCTTATTGCAGATATTTCCTCTTTCTTCCTGTTTGGCTACGGGACAGGAAGTTAGGGGAAATCTCTGCAATGGGATAGAGGTCGACCGATATGGGTTTTTCTCATGCCGATATTTAGAAATCGCGGTGGCCGATGGCCGATATGTGATGCCGATTTTTTTTGGGCCGATATATTTGGCCGATTTTTTTGTTTTTTTTTTTTTTTTTTTCTTTTTTCCCTTCATCTCATAAAATCTAACAGTTAGACCCCTTTCACACTGGGGCGTTTTTCAGGCGCTTTTGGGCTAAAAATAGCGCCTGTAAAACGGCTTCCCTGCAGTCTCCGTGTGATATCCCGAGTGCTTTCACACTGAGGCGATGCGCTGGCAGGATGTAAAAAAAAGTCCTGCAAACGGCATCTTTGGAGCGGTGTATACCGCTCCTCCACCACTCCTGCCCATTGAAATGAATGCGCACCGCTGCCGAAGCGCCTGCAAAGCGTTTTGGCAGCGGCGCTTCAGGGGCGCATTTAACCCCTTCCTCGGCCGCTAGCTGGGTTATAAGCGCCCCGCTAGCAGCCGAATAGCGCCTCTAAAATGACGGTAAAGAGCCGCTAAAACTAGCAGCGTTTTACCATCAACGCCTGCCCGCTCCAGTGTGAAAGCAGCCTTAAGTAATACAGAAATTTTTTTTCATTTAAACATTAAACAAAACAAACCTCCAATCAGTTCACTTGTATGTATAATTTAGAAAAAAAAAAAAAAAAAAAACTATCTTAAATATTAAATACACAAAAACAGGTAATCAAAACTTTTGGATGAAAAAAAATGGGCTAACTTTACTGGTTAGGTTCTTTTTTTAATTCATTACTGTATTTTTTTTTTTTTTTAAATTGCGTTTGAAAGACCACTGCGCAAATACCGTGTGACATAAAATATTGCAACAATCACCATTTTATTCCCTAGGGTCTCTGCTAAAAAAATATCTATAATGTTTGGGGGTTCTAAGTGATTTTCTAGCAGAAAATACAGGATTTTTACTTGTAAGCAACAAGTGTCAGAAAAGATTTAGTCTTTAAATGGTTAAACTGAAAACTTCTCCATGGAGTTCAGTCTATTGATAAAAAGAACCTGAAAGAGATACAATGTATCTTCTTATCAGACTTGGCAGGCTGCCCAGAGGAGGGGAGAATCCTCTCCACAGATAACTCCAGGAAACTTGCATTAACTTCTATTACAGAAGTCATTTACAAGTCACGGCTGAATTTAAAATCGGCCTTTTTTATCAGCACAATCGGCCGATGCCGATTAAGTAAATAACGCCAAATATCGGCCGATATATCGGCCGGCCGATATATCGGTCGACCTCTACAACGGGACACAGATGGCAAAAAACCATCAGACGGGTTATAACCATCCCTTGCTTTATGCAAAATAGAGGGGGGGGGGGGGGGTTGCCTATAGTTCTACTTTAATGTCATAGGTGAATAAGTGCCTCATTGTTGGTGTCAGTGGAAGGAATATCTATGGGAAGAACAGTCCCTCAAGGGCCCACATAATGGCAAGAAAGGGGCCACGTCCAGTCCAGGGGGGCGCAGTTTGGAGACCACTGCGATAAAGCATGTGTCTAAGGTATATTGGTGTTGATGTTGCAGATCCGGTTGGTGGTTGAGGAGGGTCTGAACCAATTACCATATACAGAATGCACTGTCACTACTCCAACAGGTAAGATCCTCTTCGCTGATGTCTGTTCTTCCCTTTTTGTTTGTCTTAAAAAAAAAGACAAACTAATATCTTTTTTTTTTTTTCCTTGTAGGGTACAAGTATGATGGAGTAAAATTCGAAAAAGGAAACTGTGGTGTGAGCATTATGAGGAGTGGTAAGTAACTGCCATGCTAGGTTCAGTTCGTTTTATTTGAACAAATACACTTCTGATTTCAGGTCTTTCCTAAATGTTTTTCCATTGTTAATTGGGCACCACATGGTAAAGGGAATAGCAGTTTGTAACACAGACATAAATTATTAACTAAGAAAAGCCTATTTTAATTGGGCCCTGATCTTTGTGCCCACGTCTGAGCATCGGTGCTGCCGCAAGATTCTCATCACCGGCTATCCATAGCTATGACAAATCTCAACAATCAGCATAATAGAAAGGATCCAGTGCATATAAGGCATTGGCTCATTTCATACATTCGTAACCTTATGGCAAGAATCAGGGAAACATAGCTTGAGAGTGAGCAGCAGAAAGCAGACCGAGAAGAAAGAAAGAGGAGAAAAAAAAAGGGAGAAGTAGACTTAGAACTCAGAGTGTACCAATCTCTAGGAATCATCCAAGTATAGGGGAGAGAGGTACTTGTACATAATTAGCCCATGATTCCCAAATATTTTCAAAGAGGGCCTGTTTGTCATTTATTACACTAGCCACCTTCTCATATATCATGATCCAGGATATTTTATGCTTCATGCAGCAAATGGAAACAGTGTGTGACTTCCACGTTCCTGCGATCATGAACTTAGCCGCAAGAAGCATAAAATTGTTTCACAGGGAGCGGGATACCATTTGGGAGACCATTTAGCAAAGCAATAGAAGGCTGTTGGTCTACCGCAATCCCTGTTATTTTACAGATCAAGGAGAAGACTCAACTCCAGTAGCTCCTGATACGGGGACATTCCCACCAGATGTGGAGCATGGTGCCCCACAAGGCGCATCCTCTAAAGCAGTCTGCTGAAGTTGATGGGTACATCCTGGCTAGGCGAGAAGGAACCAAATACCATCTCATTAACACTTTAATACTCACTTCCTTTAATATATCTCTGAAAGAGACCCAGAGCCTGGAAAACCAGATCTCGGGTTCCAGCGAGAAGATAAGATCACTCTCCCAAGCCAGCATGTATGGTTGTTTCTAAGGGGAAACAAGCAAGGATACATAAGCCATGCAGATGCCACCTCTGGAGCCCTGATTTTTAGTACACCATTGTCCATGAGCTGTTAAGGATGGAGATTCGGAAGCCGTGTGAGGGGTCGACAAAAAAATGGGCAATTTGGGAAAAAAAGGGAACCGTTCAGAGAGATGCATCTCTAGGGTGGTATTGCAATGGAATAGAGTAAAGGGCCCTCTATGCATGAAGAAATGTCCTATGCGGTTTAAGCCTTTATCCGTCCACTTAAAAGCTCTGATTTCCATGCCTGGACGGAAGACCGGGTTGTGAAATAAGTGATCTAGGGGAGTGAAGTCAGAAACTAACCCCGGGTTATTACGAAGTCGGGCCCAAAGTGCAAAGGAGTGAGAAAGCGTAGGCGCCATAATGGGAGGTCTGGCTTTAGCAGTACGCCAGAGCAGAAAATCGATCGTATGGGACGGAATAGCTAATCTTTTTATAGACAGCAATAAGGGCGTTTTCATCTCAAATATATCACCGATAATTCTATAAGTTGCGTCGCTTTATAGTATGTCTGGGACACCCAGCCCCCCATTAAATTTTGCCGTGTATAGGGTGTCGCAAGCCAATCTAGAACACTTAGGGCCCCAAATAAACTTAACTTTTGATTGGAATTGTGCCAAATCAGCCCTGTTAAGGGGAACTGGTAAAGAGTGAAACGGGTAGAGTAACTTGGGTAATGGCTTTTATTTTTAAATGTAAAACTTTTATCCAAAAGGAAAAGATGCTGCTGTAACTGCAGTGTGAGATGGAGTTTGGCTTCAGTTTGTTAGTGTATCTAAATCTGTTAGTACATCTAACACTTCCCTTAGACTGACAGTGCTGCTGTCCAAATGTGCCCCTTTGTGCTCCTTCATCCAGAGTGGGGACCCTGTAATTCAGGAGGTGTTACTGGCCAGATCACCAGGCGAAAAACAGAGGGGAAAAGTCTAAAAAAAAAAAAAAACTAATGCAGTCACCACATCTAAGGATTGATAAACTGCTATATAATACTTTTTTGTTTTTTGGGGGTAATACCACTTTAAAAACTATACTCCCAATGCTTTTTTTTCTGATTGTCAGCTTATGTAAATGTAGCTATTTTAAGGAAGGGGACACCACATGCAATGAAGCAAACTGCTTTTAGCTTTACAATTAAGCAAATAACATAATAGGCTGTTACTTTTTTTTTTTTTGGCCCAGTGAATAAACCATATAAAATTAAAAAAAATATATAAAGTGTGTGTGTATTATTTATTTATTTATTTATTTATATATATATATATATATATATATATATATATATATATATATATATATATATATATATATATATATATATATATATATATATATATATATAATTATTCAAAGCAGAAGAAGAGGTGGAGCCTAGAGTGACGGCGTGGAACTGGAACTCCAGAAGAGGAGGTTCGGAGCCGCTTTGTGCTAAAATTTTGCACATGCTTATTATTTTAATAAAGAAAAAAAATGGGAGCCTTTTACAACTGCTTTTAAAGTGGAACTCAACTCCCCAATATCCTCTAAATTGCCTTTTTTTTTTTTTAATTCCCTACCAATTCTCAGCTCTCACATTATTTCTCGGTATAGGTGAAGCCATGGAACAGGGTCTGCGAGACTGCTGCCGCTCCATCCGCATTGGAAAAATTTTAATCCAGAGTGATGAAGAAACACAACGTGCCAAAGTCTATTATGCAAAGTTCCCACCAGATATTTACAGGAGGAAGGTTTTGTTAATGTATCCTATACTAAGTAAGGATTTTTCTTATCCCACTGTTTCTCACTGTTTTATAGTTTTGCATAAGCTTTAATCTATCACAATACATAAACAGTAACTGATGGCTTGAACATACACACCAGTTTGGTCCAATCTATGGGGTTCCTGTTGTATGGTGCCAGTGGCAGATCAGGCAAAAAGTATTCTTCAGATTTAATCTGAAGAACACCTGCCATATATGTAAAATATGTGCTGCCTTTCTGCTTTTGAAAAATGCTCATTTTTTGGTCATGTATTCCCCAATCAGATCCTAATCATTTTTTTTTTTTTTTTTTTTTTTTTAAACAAGGTTTTATTGAATATTCAGTGCATACAAAAAGACAAAATTAAAGATCACGTTGTCATGTTGACACTATGACAGTATTGTGATTATTGTCATTGAAATAAAGAAAAAAATCTATATATCATTACATTTAAACATTGCTGGCATATCTTGTCATTCAAGGTATACATATTTTGTTTTAATACTGTCCGTCTATACTTATATCTATGTATCACTGTAGGGTCATGCAATTGCATTAGACACAGGTAGAAGATTCTTGAAGCCATCTATTCCAGATCTTACTGTATTTTGCTGGACAACCTCTATTGATACATTACCATACAAGAAATGTATATATATTATTTATCTCCACCTTCCATTCCACAATTTTGGGGGCCTCTTGTCTCATCCACTTTTTGGCTATAACCTTTCTTGCTGCAAAGAGTGTTTCATGCAAGAAGGTTTTTGTATATTTGTCGGTCATATCTGGAACTATACCCCAGAGACACTGTTTGGGGTCTAGGGTTAAAGGTGAACCCATTGTGTCGTGTAAAAATGCCACGATTTGTTCCCAAAAGCCTTTTATTTTAGGGCATGCCCATATGAGATGGAAAAAGGTACCTGTCTCCCTCCCACACATCTGACGTGTGGTGGTTTGTGTGCGCTTGTATCTTGCAACTCTGAGGGGTGTGAGGTATGCCCTATGGAGAATATAGAGCTGGGTCAGACGATCTGAGAGTTTAGGGGATACAGTTTTACAGGCCTCCAATGCTTCTCCCCACTCCTCATCCTCCACCGGTCCCACCTCCCTCTCCCATCTTGGTTTAAGACCATATGCTATTTTAGCAGCTATAGGGGTTAAGAGCAAGTTGTAAAATGCCTAAATCAATTTTTGAGAGTCTGCTTTTTATTATGGCAATGAGTACGTTAGGAGCAGGGCTAGGGCAGGAGTCAGGGGATTGTGTTGCGTGACGGATTTGTAAGAATCTATAGAACATCTGGTCCTGTATTGTAAATTCTTCTTTGAGTAAGTCAAAGGTTTTGAGTTGTCCATCTTTTAATATATGATGTAGGTAAAATATTCCCTGTGTGGACCATATAGATGTGTCCTGTATTTTATTGAATTCCTGAAGATTTTTGTTGTGCCATAGCGGCGTGTAATCGTTAAACTGTGAGATATCAAGTCTAGAGGTTGCTAAATTCCATATTTTCCTGTAGTGGTATAGTATAGTATGTCTTCTATCTCCTAGTTCCATCCCTCCCTTGTCTGTCGCTATTGCATATATCGGGTCTTTGGTGTATTGTGCCCATTTAGGGCATATGAGCGTAAGAAATCTCTCACTGTCAGTTTTGTCAAGACGAAAAAGCTGTGATAACTGTGCTGCGATGTAGTATAAATTAAAATCGGGTAGAGCAGTGCCACCTAGATCAGTCGGATTTTTGAGGGCTTGCCATGTCAATTTATGTCTGTTATTTCCCCACACAA
The DNA here is from genome assembly GCA_037952835.1 of Lithobates septentrionalis. Classification (NCBI taxonomy): domain Eukaryota; kingdom Metazoa; phylum Chordata; class Amphibia; order Anura; family Ranidae; genus Lithobates; species Lithobates septentrionalis. The sequence goes on from JBBDGP010002825.1 coordinate 53,283, forward strand.
ATGTCTTTAAGAGGGACTCTAGAGATTTAAAATGTTTTAAGGGTAAGTAAACGGGGGTGTGCCATAAAATATAGAGAATTTTGGGTAGTAGAATCATTTTGATTAAGTTTATGCGACCCCAGACTCCCAGTGGTAGTTTGGACCAGACCCGTATTTTATTTTTAACTAGGGAAATGAGAGGGGTTATATTTAGGGATATGTAGTCTGCAGGGGATCTGGTTATATAAATCCCTAAATATTTAATGACATCTACTCTCTGAAGTGGGAGCCTGGTTTGGGATTCTGGGGGTGGGAAACTATCAATTGGCAAAATTTGGGATTTGTCCCAATTGATTTTTAGACCTGAAAATATTCCAAATTGTTCTATCGTGTGGAGTGCATTACGTAATGATGCGCCCGAGTCTGCCAGGTATAATAATGTATCATCTGCATATATGCAAATTTTTTCAATCAGAGAGCCCACCTTAAGTCCCCTGATCTCTGGGTTTGCTCGGATGGATATTGCCAGTGGTTCAGCCGCCAGGGCATATAGGAGTGGGGATAGGGGGCAACCCTGTCTCGTGCCTCTACTGAGGTCGAATGACTGAGACGACCATCCATTAGCCTCCACTTTGGCCCTGGGAGCCTGGTAAAGAAGTTGGACCCATTTAATAAATTTTGGGCCAAAGCCATAGCCCTCCAAGCATCTCCAGAGATACCTCCACTCTACCGAGTCGAAGGCTTTCGCTGTGTCTAAGGTCACAACCACTCGTGTACCCACTTCCTCATGTGTAGCTTGCAGGTTAATGTATAGTTTCCTAAGATTAAATGAAGTGTTGCGTCCAGGCATGAAACCAGCCTGGTCCGCGTGTATTAATGTCAATATTACCTGATTGAGCCTAATCGATAGAACTTTGGCAAGTATTTTGATATCAACCTGTAGGAGTGATATCGGTCGATAGGATTCTGGAAACCCCAGATCCTTACCGGGTTTAGGGATGAGGACTATTGTAGCCTCTGTCATAGAGGGAGGTAAAGTCCCAGTTTCAAATAGATAATTATATAATTTTAATAGTTTAGGGGTTAGTATTTCACGGAATTGGGAATAGAACTCTATTGGAAGTCCATCTGAACCAGGGGATTTGGACCTAGCAAAGCTAGCCATGGCATTTGATATTTCGTCTAAGGTAAGTGGGGCTTCCAATAAGTCTATTTGTTCTTCCGTTAACTGTGGGAAAGACACCTTTTCAAGAAAGAGAGACATGAGGTGGGTCTCAGTGGGGACTGCCGTTGGGTATAAATCTGCGAAAAAGTCTCTAAACATTGAGGTTACTGTAGGTGGGTCTGTTATTTTTTGTCCTCTGGGGCCATGTAATGTAATAACCACTGGGGGTCTATCTTCGCTGTGGACCAGGTATGCAAGTAACTTGCCTGCCTTTTCCCCATGTTCAAACATTTTTTGTTTAGAAAAAAACATTTTTTGTTTCGCTTTCTGGTACTGCAGCTGATTAACCACTCTAGTCTGTAATTTAAGTTGGTCTACAGTTATTGATGTCGGGGTGTTGGCATACTCTTTCTGCAGAGGACAGGTCATCCAGTGCCTTACCGAGGGCACTAGAAGAGTCCATCTTGATTTTATTAATCGCCTTTATCAATGTGTGCCTAGCAAAGAGCTTAAAAGAGTCCCAGACTGCGGGTGTTGATGCTGACTCATCATTTTCTATAAAGTACAATTTCCATTTGTCTATGAGCTCATCGTCTTCTGGTAGAAGAGATAGCCAGAATGGATTCAGGCGCCATGCTCGTGGTGGTTTTGCCACTGGAATACTTAATGTAATCCAATAAGGACTATGGTCCGACAGTACTCTAGGGCAAAACATCACCTCCGATAATCTTGGGGTCAATCTGCGGGAAATAAATATAAAGTCTATACGGGACATAGAGCCCCGAGATGCCGAGAAACATGAGTATGACTTAACTAGTGGGAATTTATGTCTCCATGTATCTATCAGATGGAAGGTGGAGATAAGCTTGGAGAACTTAGTTTCGGTGGGAGCACCAGGTGCTATTGATGCCAACTGTAGCCTGTCTAGAGCCGGGTTCAAGGTAACATTAAAATCCCCTAGCCAAACCGCTGCTATATTTGGATGACGGGTCATATATGATATGCCTTCCTTGACCATGGATACATTAAATGGAGGTGGTATATAGAAAGCCATTATAAGCAAAGGCTCCCCATATACTTTGGCATGAATGAATACATAGCGGCCATTTGGGTCAGTAGTTAGCTTGCATAGTTCAAAATGTACTGATTTAGCAACTAATACAGAAACTCCCCTAGAGTGTGATGTGTGGGTAGATTGGTACGCCCAACCAACCCATGGCCTGCGGAGCGCCATCTGAATGCTTCCCTCTATATGGGTTTCCACTAGTGCTATTATGTCAGTGTGTTGCTTCTTCAGGAATGTAAAGACTGCTGCGCGCTTAAATTTCTCACGCAGACCCCTCACATTCCATGTCAAAAATTTCAAAGATGCCATAGGCCAAGCAGTTTAACCATTAATATAGCATTTATATAGAACAATTTGCTCTTTCTGCACAAGGCATACAGAATATTAACTTGCAGAGATATCTGACTCAAATACCTGTGGTATGGTACATAGATATTCTCCCATAGATCTGTTATATGTAACGTTACCTGTTTTCTATTATAGGTATGCACATTCAAAATTAAACGAACCAAAAACATTTGAACCCCCTTCCTGACCTACACTGACCCCAACTTGTGCGGGCATGATCCCTAAACTGGTTGTTATCTGGGAAACATTCTAACTTCCTCATGAACAGTGGAATGTAGATCAATTGGAACAGCCTCCGGACACTAAATAAAGTAAAGAATATCAACCATATCACTTGCAGAACATGTAGTACGATCTCTCGATCTTCCTGTTTCCGTTTGGTTGCAACTGTTAAGTTCCGGATAGAGTTCCAATGGACATGGTGCTGCTTCCCAGAACTGTGTGGGGTAAAGTCTCGCTGCACGATGCATGTTGGCTGTAGGACTTTTTCTCACTCCGGAGCCCCGGAGGGTAATGTGACTCTTGTGCTGTAGGTAATCAGGATTTGTGCTTTAAATTTGCACTGGTAGGAGACATTTCCCGGTCTCAGACACGTTATCAAAGGAACTCGATCAATCAGCTTGTTGAGGGTTAACTCGTCGTTCCAACCAGGAGATTACTTCCTCTGGGTCCTCGAAGAAAACCGCGCGCCCTTCATGCTCCACCCTAAGTCGGGCTGGGAAAAGCATTGAGTATTTATATTGCAGATTTCTTAGCTTACGTTTGGCCTCCGCAAAACTCTGACGGCGACGCTGCACCTCTGCCGAGAAGTCTGGGAATATGGCCACCTTGACATTCCCAACTGGGATATTGCCCTTCTCTCTTGCCATTCTCAAAGCAGTGTCCCGGTCCTTATAGTTAAGTAGTTTAGCTATGAGCGTGCGGGGAGGAGCTCCTTGTGGAGGGGGTCTTGCTGGCATGCGATGTGCCCGTTCCACCGCAAACATGGGGGAAAAAACTTCTCTTCCATAAGTATTGATCAGTAGTTGTTCCAAAAAAGTAGAAGTGTCCTTACCTTCAGACCCTTCCGGCAGGCCTATCAGGCGTATATTACATCTTCTCAGCCTATTCTCCATATCATCTTGTTTTAAAAGGAGTTGCTGTATTTGCCTTTGCACGCGGTCTGAGGAGGTTTGTAAGGGCGGGATAGCATCCTCCACTTCACCCAGTCTGGTCTCAGTTTCTTTCACTCTTTCCCTGAGCTTTTGAAAGTCCTGTCTGATAAGGGAAATATCCACCTTGACCTCCTCGATTTGTGCTGCGAGAGAGGTTCTGCAGAGGGTGATCGCTTCCAGGAATTTGTCAGTGTCGCCCGCAGTTCGTTCTCCTGCTCCGGTTTTCTCAGTTGTTCCCTCCTCCTCCATGTCTTCTTTTTCTGTTCTGAAACAGGTTACCTTTTTTATTAGCAGATTGCTCGACTCAGGGCCGGAGGAGCGGAGGACCAAGATGGCCGCGGCCTCCAGGAGTAGGCCGAAGCCGCGGTCTTGCCTAGATGCGGCCGCCGTGTAGGAGATCGCCGCTCCGTTCGGGCCGCCGTGGGACCTATCGTTTCAGGAGTGAGCCCAGTGTGTTTCCCGAGCTACGGGGATGTGATCCAGCTGGTTTTGAAGCACAGAGTCCGGGATGGAGAAGATTGAGGAGTAATGGACGGAGCCCTCAAGAAAAACGTCCTACTCCATGCTGTGCCAGGCCACGCCCCCCGGTCCTGATCTTTTTTAATTATTTTATATTTCTTGCTGCTGACAAGGGATGCAGAAAGGACAGGAAGGCTCATATTGCAGCCTTTTCCTAGGCACCATTAATCAGCACCTCGAGATGTAATTGAAAAAAGTCAGACCCCTGCAGTAGAGACTGTAGTTTAACCACTTCCTGACCAGGCCATTTTTGCGATATGGCACTTCATTACTTTAACTGACAATTGCTTGGTCGTGCAATGCTGTACCCAAATAAAATCTATGTCCTTTTTTCCCACAGCTTTCTTTTGGTGGTATGAGATCACCTCTGCGATTTTATTTATTTTATTTTTTTTAGCGCTATAAACAATTTTGAAAATAAAAATGTTTTACGTTTTGCCATAAAAGCTATCCAATAAAAAATCAAATTTCTTCATCAATTAAGGCCAATATGTATTCTGCTACATATTTTTGGTAATAAAATCCCAATAAGGATATATTGGTTTGAGCAAAAGTTATAGCGTCTACAAACTTTGGGATACATTTATGGAATTTTTCTTTCTTTAGTTTTTGCTAGTAATGGTGGCAATCAAAGGGTTATCTGTGTGCCTAGCCTGTGTTTTATTACACTGTGGGAGGGGCTTGTACTAGGAGAAGACCCGGATCCATGTCCCTGCTTTGCTGAGACACAGGATCCATGCCTTTCCTCCTGTCAGAACAGCAATCTGCCTTATTTACATAGGCAAACTGCCGTTCTGCCTCCCTGCAGGATGATCGGCGGGTGCTGGCAGGCATTGAGTCCGTTGTGGTGGAGCATGCATGCTCCAAACGTGCGCTCCTTCCCGCTCTCTCTCCCCAACTGTAAGTGAGGTATACCGCTGTCTGTGATGTCTTAATAATGCTGCATTTAGATGCCACTGCTCTCCTTCTTCTTCTGTCTTTGCCTTCCACAGAGTTACTTCTAGCCTGTCACGAGCTGGCAGCCATCCACAGTCAGCTTATCTAAGAACACTTCCCGCTAATCGGCTCCCGCTGTGTATAATCACAGCGGGAGTGAGCTGCCAGCGGCATGCCTTTGCGTCCCCTGTCCCCTACCCGGAAATGTGTGTGTGTGTAAAATATAAATATATATATCAGTCAGGTCCATAAATATTGGGATATCGACACAATTCTAATCTTTTTGGCTCTTTACACCACCACGATTGATTTGAAATGAAACAGACAAGATGTGCTTTAACTGCAGACTTGCAGCTTTAATTTGAGGGTATTTACATCCAAATCAGGTGAATGGTGTAGGAATTACAACAGTTTGTATATGTGCCTCCCACTTTTTAAGGGACCAAAAGTAATGGGACAGATTAACAATCATCCATCAAACTTTCACTTTTTAATACTTGCAAATCCTTTGCAGTCAATTACAGCCTGAAGTCTGGAATGCATAGACATCATCAGACACTGGGTTTCATCCCTGGTGATGCTCTGCCAGGCCTCTACTGCAACTGTCTTCAGTTCCTGCTTGTTCGTGGGGCATTTTCCCTTCAGTTTTGTCTTCAGCAAGTGAAATGCATGCTCAATCGGCTTCAGGTCAGGTGATTGACTTGGCCATTGCATAACATTTTACTTCTTTCCCTTAAAAAACCCTTTGGTTGCTTTCGCAGTATGCTTCGGGTCATTGTCCATCTGCACTGTGCCGTCCAATGAGTTCTGAAGCATTTTGCTGAATACGAGCAGATAATATTGCCCGAAAAACTTCAGAATTCATCCTGCTGCTTTTGTCAGCAGTCACATCATCAATAAATACAAGAGAATCGGTTCCATTGGCAGCCATACATGACACTACCACCACTGATGAGGTGGTATGCTTTGGATCATGAGCAGTTCCTTTCCTTCTCCATACTCTTCTCTTCCCATCACTTTGGTACAAGTTGATCTTGGTCTCATCTGTCCATAGGATGTTGTTCCAGAACTGTGAAGGCTTTTTTAGATGTTGTTTGGCAAACTCTAATCTGGCCTTCCTGTTTTTGAGGCTCACCAATGGTTTACATCTTGTGGTGAACCCTCTGTATTCACTCTGGTGAAGTCTTCTCTTGATTGTTGACTTTGACACACATACACCTACCTCCTGGAGAGTGTTCTTGATCTGACCAACTGTTGTGAAGGGTGTTTTCTTCACCAGGGAAAGAATTATTCGTTCATCCACCACAGTTGTTTTCCTTGGTCTTCCGGGTCTTTTGGTGTTGCTGAGCTCACCGGTGCATTCTTTCTTTTTAAGGATGTTCCAAACAGTTGATTTGGCCACACCTAATGTTTTTGCTATCTCTCTGATGGGTTTGTTTTGTTTTTTCAGCCTAATGATGGCTTGCTTCACTGATAGCGACAGCTCTTTGGATCTTTGGAGAGTTGACAGCACCAGATTCCAAATGCAAATAGCACACTTGAAATGAACTCTGGACCTTTTATCTGCTCCTTGTAAATGGGATAATGAGGAAATAACACACACCTGGCCATGGAACAGCTGAGCAGCCAATTGTCCCATTATTTTTTGTCCCTTAAAAAGTGGGAGGCACATATACAAACTGTTGTAATTCCTACAACTTTCACCTGATTTGGATGTAAATACCCTCAAATTAAAGCTGAAAGTCTGCGGTTAAAGCACATCTTGTTTGTTTCATTTCAAATCCATTGTGGTGGTGTATAGAGCCAAAAAGATTAGAATTGTGTCGATGTCCCAATATTTTTGGACCTGACTGACTGTATGTATGTGTGTGTATGTGTGTATGTATAGAGAGATATATAGATATATAGATATATATATATATATATATATATATATATATATATATATATATATATATATATATATATATATATATATATATATATATATTATTCACAAAAGTGAGTACACCCCTCACATTTTTGTTAATGTTTTATTATATCTTTCCATGTGACAACACTGAAGAAATTACATTTTGCTACAATGTAAAGTAGTGAGTGTACAGCTTGTATAACAGTGTCAATTTGCTGTCCCCTCACAATAACTCAACACACAGCCATTAATGTCTAAACCGCTGGCAACAAAAGTGAGTACACCCCTAAGTGAAAATGTCAAAATTGGGCCCAATTAGCCATTTTCCCTCCCTCGTTAGTGTTACAAGGTCTCAGGTGTGAATGGGGGGCAGGTGTCACTGGAAGTTCAACACGGCACCTCCTGGCAAAGAGGATCTGAAAAAAAGAATTCTTGCTCTACATAAAAATGGCCTAGGCTATAAGAAGATTGCCAAGACCCTGAAACTGAGCTGCAGCATGGTGGCCAAGACCATACAGCGGTTGAACAGGACAGGTTCCACTCAGAACAGGCCTCGCCATGGTCGACCAAAGAAGTTGAGTGCACGTGCTCAGCATCAAATCCAGAGGTTGTCTTAGGGAAATAGAAGTATGAGTGCTGCCAGCATTGCTGCAGAGGTTGAAAGGGTCAGACAGTCAGTGCTCAGACCATACGCCACACACTGCATGGAACCATGTCCTGTGGCTGATGAGACCAAGATAAACGTATTTGGTTCAGATGGTGTCAAGTGTGTGTGGCGGCAACCAGGTGAGGAGTACAAAGACAAGTGTGTCTTGCCTACAGTCAAGCATGGTGGTGGGAGTGTCATGGTCTGGGGCTGCATGAGTGCTGCCGGCACTGGGGAGCTACAGTTTGAGGGGACCATAAATGCCAACATGTATTGTGACATACTGAAGCAGAGCATGATCCCCTCCCATTGGAGACTGGGCCGCAGGGCAGTATTCCAACATAACGACCCCAAACACCTTCAAGACAACCACTGCCTTGCGCAAGAAGCTGAGGGTAAAGGTAATGGACTGGCCAAGCATGTCTCCAGACCCAAACCCTATTGAGCATCTGTGGGGCATCCTCAAACAGAAGGTGGAGGAGCGCAAGGTCTCTAACATCCACCAGCTCCGTGATGTCGTCATGGAGGAGTGGAAGAGGACTCCAGTGGCAACCTGTGAAGCTCTGGTGAACTCCATGCCCAAGAGGGTTAAGGCAGTGCTGGAAAATAATGGCGGTCACACAAAATATTGACACTTTGGGCCCAATTTGGACATTTTCACTTAGGGGTGTACTCACTTTTGTTTCCAGCAGTTTAGACATTAATGGTGTGTTGAGTTATTTTGAGGGGACAGCAAATTTACACTGTTATACAAGCTGTACACTCACTACTTTACATTGTAGCAAAGTGTAATTTCTTCAGTGTTGTCACATGAAAACATATAATATACCGTATTTATCGGTGTATAACACGCGCCGGCGTATAACACGCAACCCAAGTTTAGGAGGGAATTTTAAGGAAAAAAAACTTTTAGGAGGGAAGTTTAAGGAAAAAAAACTTACATTAAAATGCCCATCAATGCAGCCTTATCTGTCCATCTGCAGCCTTTTCAGTGTCAGTGCAGCTTTGTCAGTGCAGCCTTGTCAGTGCAGCCTTGTCAGTGCAGCTTTGTCAGTGCAGCCTTGTCAGTGCAGCTTTGCCCCAGTGCAGGTGCAGCCTTGTCAGTGCAGCTTTGCCCTAGTGCAGCTTTGTTAGTGCAGGTTTGCCCCAGTCCAGCCATGTCAGTGCAGCTTTGTGCACTCGGTGTAGATTTAAATATGGCGCCTAGACTGCAGGGAGCCGAGATACACATACCCTAGTGTTCTCGGCTTTTTTCAAGGCCGCTCACAGTCACGCCCAGTCACGCCCTAAGATGGACATAACACAGGTCCAGGGGCAGGACTGGGCGTGACGGCGGCGCCGAAAAAAGCAGAGAACACTAGGGTATGTGTATCTCGGCTCCCTGCAGTCTCGGCGCCATATTTGAATCTACCCACGGCTGTGTATGTCGGCGGCGACCAATTGCCGCGATCGCTCCGATGACACAGAAATCGGTGGGGATCGGCCTATAACACGCACCCACGATTTTCCCCTGATTTTCAGGGGAAAAAAGTGCGTGTTATATGCCGATAAATACGGTATTTAAATGTGAGGGGTGCACTTTTGTGTTTGTGTGTGTGTGTGTGTAAAATGTTAAAAAATGCATTTATACACTCTATTGTGTGTGTGTATATATGCGAATTTTTGTATGATTTTAAAGAGTGATCGAAGTAGATTATTAATGTGTTGAGTTCAAATTTTAAAAGTTTTCCCCTTACCTGTTGTTGTTGTTGTTGTTGTTGTTGTTGTTCCCTGTCATCATCTGTGTTAAATTTATTCTGCAGGTACTGGCAATACTGTTATTGAAGCAGTTAAAGTTTTGATAGAACATGGAGTCCAACCTAGCTGTATTATACTTCTCAGTCTCTTCTCCACCCCACATGGTAAGCCTTTTGGATATTTTACACACACAAATTCATATTAACCTTTTCAATGCCAATGTAATTATTAAGTTGGGGTCAACGTCAATTTGTGCACAAAAACCCAGCCACTATAGCAGCCTTTAGTTTGCGTACATGGAAAGATCTGACAACAGCAGTGCAAGTATTGTGTGACTTTTTTTTTTTTTTTTTAAGCCCTGGTAGCGGGTGTTTGAAGAAAACCTGTACTGAAAGAATTATGTAGACTGCCATTGCTGACCTTGCCTGCAAAATGCTAGTTGTCTGGCTGTCAGTGACCTGGCCTCAGTATTTTAAGACACCAACTGGGAACAGGAATGCAGATGAGAACATCCAACATTAATTTGCAGATCTATGAACTTTATGGAGTAATGACGTATTGAAGTGGTGGGTCACCAGAACAGCCAGGCAGTCAGCCTTACAGAAAGCTCATCAGCAATGGTAGCCCCCATATTGCACTTGCCTCAAAGGCCACCCCTTCATCCTACTCACCATATACTCACCAAGTACACCCTATGGCAAGCACACCCCAAATATACCTTCATTCATACACAGCCTACAGATAAAGTTGATCTCTTTTAACCACTTAAGGACCAGCCTCATTTTGAATTTTAGGTGTTTACATGTTTAAAACAGGTTTTTTTTGCTAGAAAATTACTTAGAAAAAAAACATATATAATGTTTGTTTGGGGGTTCTAACACCCTAGAGAATAAAATGGCGGTCGTTGCAATACTTTTTTTTGCACCGTATTTGCGCAGCGGTCTTATAAGCGCACTTTTTTTGGCAAAAATGCACTTTTTTGGCAAAAATGCACTTTTTTGAATAAAAAAATAAGACAACAGTAAAGTTAGCCCAATTTTTTTTTTTATATTGTGAAATATAATGTTACGCCAAGTAAATTAATACCCAACATGTCACGCTTCAAAATTGCGCCCGCTCGTGGAATATCGTCAAACTTTTACCCTCAAAAATCTCCATAGGCGGCGTTTAAAAAATTCTACAGGTTGCATGTTTTGCGTTACAGAGGAGGTCTAGGGCTAGAATTATTGCTCTCGCTCTACCGGTCACGGCGATGCCTCACATGTGTCGTTTGACCACCGTTTTCATATGCGGGCGCTATTCGCGTATGCGTTCGCTTCTGCGCGCAAGCTCATCGGGACAGGGGTTTTTTTTAAAAAAAAAAAAATTCTATTTTACATTATTTTATTTTTTTTTTTACACTGTTTAAAAAAAACAAAATGGTGTCACTTTTATTCCTATTACGAGGAATGTAAACATCCCTTGTAATAGAAAAAAGTATGACAGGACCTCTTAAATATGAGATCTGGGGTCAAAAAGACCTCAGATCTCATATTTACACTAAAATGCAATAAAAAGTAATTTAAAAAAATTACATTGAAAAAAATATGCCTTTTAAGAGGCGTGGACGGAAGTGACGTTTTGACGTTGCTTCCGCCCAGCAGTGTCATGGAGACGAATGGGCGCCATCTTAGCCTCACTCGTCTCCAGACACAGCACTGACATGACGCGATCGCCTCCACCGCTACCGACGGCTCCGGTAAGCGGCGCAGGGCACCGGTAAGCGGCGGGGGGGGGCCCTCTCCCGCCACCGATAAAAGTGATCTCGCAGCGAATCCTCCGCAGGGACCACTTTTATCAGAAAGCCGACCGCCGCACGAAAACGGGGATACCGGGGTTATGGCAGCTAGTTAAGTTAAGAAAAGCCTCCACAATATCTCCAGGAACATCACTAATTTGGCCCTGTATGGTCTGAATATGTGGAATGGATACCGGTGGTCGGTCTGGTCGCGTGAGATATGCCAAGAGACGCCCAGCTTTGTTACCGTGTTCAAATGCTTTTTGAGTAGTATGTAATCTTTTTTGTGTAAGATCTAGTAGACGAATCTCGTATTCTCTACGCCTCTGTAACCATACCTCTCTCTTATCAGGGGACGGGTCAGTGGCATAGCTAGACTCTGCCTGCACCATAGCGGTCTCTAGCTCTGCAGTAAGCTGTTGGTTGTTTTTCCTCAAAACCCCGGTGATGGACATAAAGGTACCCCTCAGTGTGGCCTTAAAGGCTTCCCATTCTGTAGAGGGGTCTGCCGTTCCCACATTGTCTCTCCAGTATTCCACAATACCCCTCTTGCAGGTCACTTGCACCATCTCATCCTCCAGCCAATAAGAATTTAGTCGCCAAATGGTCTGACCTGAGCCTGGAAGGATGTCCAGGTGGACAGAGAGAGGAGCGTGATCTGAAACCCCTCTGGGCAAATATGTAACCGCAGAGAGAAGGGGAAGAGTTTCTGTAGGGGCAAAGGCCATATCGATCCTAGACATGGTGTGAAAAGAGTCTGAATGACACCAAAATTGTTTATCGTCAGGGTGTTTCCACCGCCAAAGTTCTGTAAGATCATGGACCTGTACCCAGTCTAGAAGGGAGGGAAAGGATCTACCTCCACCTCCCAAACGGTCCATGGCTGGATCTAGTACTGCATTAAAATCTCCTATGTAGAGTAAAGGTCCTGGGGGTCTATTCAGCAAATAGAGTGACAGTTTAGATAGCATTTCCACCGAAAATGGAGGAGGAATGTAAACGTTTACCAGAGTGAGTGTCACAGTATAAATTTGTAAGGAGAGTATAACAAATCTCCCATTTGGGTCTGTCTTAATTTGTATAATTTCAGCTGGAAGGGATTTGGCTAGTAGAATAGAAACCCCCCTAGAGTAATTTGTATGGGTGGCATGGTAACATTGAGCCAGCCATGGACGCCTCATCATCAGTCAGGCGAGTCTCCTGGAGACAAATGATGTGGGGACTGTGTTTTTTGAGGACTGAAAAGACCAGAGACCTTTTTTGAGGTGCATTCATGCCTCTAGTGTTCCATGACACTATTTTCAGTGACCTGGGCATTTAAAGCAGATTCTATACCATAAGCACATAGATATGTAAATACCTTCATCCTCAACACCTCACATGCCGTGCCAGTCCACCCCCACTTAATCACATCCATATTGCATTGTAAATAACTTTTACAGAAATATACACCATCCATTAATCAGTAAGGTAGAGAATACCACTAAGCTACTCTGAGCAGCGATTAAAAAAGAAAAAAAAATTTAAAAAAAAAGGAAAAAAAATGAACCCAAACAGAACATTTCCTGAAAACCCGTGCCCCCCACCCCGCTCGGCCTTCCCCAACTTAGCGAGCCTTGGATCCCTGAACCTGATGAAATCCCTCCTACCCTTTAAGCAAGAAAAAGGGAACATGCTCGAGGGATGAACTATACCGTGGCCATGCCACTGACTGGTGAGGGGGGTGCTGTGGAGACCGGTGTGGCTCCCAACCGAAGAGAAAAAAAAAAGGGGATTTGTGTGTGTCCCTGTCCAGGATGTTCGTGTGTGTCCCTGTCCAGGATGTTCATCTCGGTAGAGAAAAAAAAAAAAAAAAAACAACAGTAGGCCATTCAAGGGAAAAATAAAAGATCATATATAAAATCAAATGTTATCTTGGGACTTATAGTGCAAGTATTAAAGGTAGACAATCATCCCATATGAGTTAGGCACATTGTGGATAAGGGATCATGGTGCTGCTACAAGACGGAAAGCATCAGGGAGTCAATGGACTTGCTGTCTGTTATTTCTTCTTCTGTCAGCGGGTCCGTAGCGATCATTCAGCCAGGCCATGGCTTCTTCAGGACTGGTGTAGAATTGAGCTTTACCATCATGGATAATACGGAGCTTGGCAGGAAAAAGCATGGCGTATTTCAGTCCTTCACGTAGCCGATTCTTCACTGCTGAGAAGGAGATACGCTGGCGTTGAATTTCAGCCGAAAAGTCGGGATAAATTGAAATATTATTGCCGTTGTATTTAAGCGGACCATTTTCTCTTGCAATGCGCAGGATAGCCACCTTGTCTTGGAAGTTGAGAATGCGTGCTATTAGGGAACGTGGAGGTGCCCCTTCCGGGGGAGGATGTGGAGGGGTACGGTGTGCCCTTTCAATCACATAGGAAAACGAGGGTGCATCAGTGCCAAAAATGTCCCTTAACCATGAGTAAAGGAATTTTTCAGGGTGTGTGCCCTCTGCACGCTCAGGGAATCCCACAAAGCGAAGGTTGTTCCGTCTGGAACGATTTTCCAAATCATCAACTTTAGCGCGGAGGGCCGCCATTTCCCCAGTATGATCACGCACTTTAACAGAAAGGGGATGTACATTATCTTCTATAGAACTAATGCGTTCTTCCATGTCCCCAGCCCTGTCACGAAGGTTTTGGACATCTTGTTTCAGGAGAGAAAAGTCCATCCTTATAGAGGCTATCTGGGATGTAAGTGAGGCTTTGCAATCCTGTATTGCTAGCATAATGGAGGCTAAGGTTGGTTCAGCAGAGGGAGAAGCTTCCTCTGGGTCATTATCAGCAAAATGTTGGGAGTCCTGTGCTGAGTAGGGGTTAGGGAGTTGCTGGGGGTCTATTTGTGACTGAAAGATAGCTGGAGTAGAAGCACTCACCCCATTAGCAGAGCTCCGGTCAGCAGGAGGGCCTGTCTGCAGCGTGTCTCACTGAGGAGTCTGTGTCCCAGCGCCATCTTGCCTCCGAAAGCCCGCCAGCCGGTCCGACGTGGATGTGGCTCAAGCCGGACCGTATTTCACCATATTCGCCAGCCTGTCGGGTACCCACAGCTGTGGGGAGCAATTAGAGACCTTCGGTGAAAGGATAGGACACAGGATGCCTGTAGGATGGCGGTTAGAAGCCGGAGCGGTGTGTCTATGCGTCCGCTCGCTCCACCATCAAGCCACACCCCCCCCCCTGGGCCGGCCAGTCCTGGGCAGATTAGCACTTGTTTTAAAACTGTGCCATTAGTCTGTTTTCTTTACAGTAGAATGATTTAACTGATTTAAAATAGTTTGATCTTTTTAAATTCCTTGCCTGTCTTGGGTATACGCAACCTCCTTTTTGTGTGCCTTGGAAAGTGTTTTTTATATGGTGATACAAGGATTGTCAATATAAAAGATTACATCAGACCCTAGATATCAGAGTTGTCTAATCGCCTACTATAATCTGGAACATAGATTCTAATTTTATGGATTTGAAGTGGTGGTAAATGTAGGGGATGAACATTACTTAATTGTACAGTACAAGGCACAGGCTTTTGTTAATCTAAACCATAGGTTATATGCTGCCACCTTTTGGTGAGGACATTGGCAAACAATGCTGTTAGGAATGCCCATATAACCTGCTCCTACTACCATCCCCACCTACTGGACCTAAGGTCACCAGTATGGGATCTCTTCTCACAACCAAGAAACCTACCAGGTCCTTTTCAGTTTACCCACTGGTACTGGATGTTCTGAATGAGGTCTGTCCGAGGCCAGACAAATTGTATACTCCTCTAAAGAGGTTTGTACAGCGAGGCCAGTTGGACAAAGGGTTTGAGACCCTGCTCAAAGCCTCCTTTGCTATTGTTCATGGAACTGTTGGTGGTGTGTATGGTCATTTTCCAGAACCTGGCAGCCTGGGCCAAGCAGATGGTGCACAGCTCTGGATCGATCCTGATGGATCCCTTAGATCTTAAATAACTAGTGGGCTCTACTGTATAGGTGTGGTGGTGGATAACCTGTGCCTCAATTCTTGCCTGGCTCTGATGTCAGTTCTCTAGCTGCAAACTGGTTTGAAGACATTTTGTAGGAAACCTCAAGATGCTGTTTGACAAAGAACGACTCTTCGAAGAGTCATTAGACTCTATTAAGGAAGTCCCAGGCAGAAAGAACATAAAGTTAACGTGTCCCTGTTATTGCCCGCTTTTAAAGCCAAGTACCCAACTCTGTTCCGTTGCAAGTCCTGGGCATCCAAGCCAGCGAATTCTGGCACCAGGTTGTCTTCTATTATTACAGGTGGGGTGAGGTCTATTGGCCTTTTTGGGGCTTTTCAAATGTTTGGGTTTGGGACATGGTGTTCCAGGAATATAAACTGGAATTTCATCCCCTACCTCCTCTCTGCTTTATGCCGTCAAATCTTCTTGCCTCCCTGATAGGATCATGGTGACTGTCTCAGTTCAGGACTTTATTCAAAGCTGTTTAGGGTCCCTAAGCCTAACGGGGCCTTCACTCCACCCTAGGCTAAATGCTCTCATCTCCTCACAGGTCCGAAAGTTCTGTATAGATCGCCCTGTAATTGCATTGCTGCAACAAGGGGGATTTCTAGCATCGATTGATGTGACAAATGCATATTCCCATATTATTTTTTTTATTTTTTTGAGAAAGCTAATGCAGCCAGCACGTCTATGAACTGGTAAGCTGCCATTTAATAATTTTTTTGTTTTTGCATTTAATAGCACTTTAACAGCTCTCTGTGTCCATTCAGACATGGGGCCCCGAGGCAGCCCCGCCCCGCCTCTCTTGATTGGCTAGCTGACTTTGACAGCAGCGGCACCCAATGGCACCGCTGCTGTGTCTCAGCCAATCAGGACAGAGCATCTCGGACGGCTGAAACACTTGTGGACATCGCTGGACAGAAGGGGACTTCAGGTAAGTGTGATGGGGGCCTGCTGCACACAGAAGGCTTTTTATCTTAATGCATAAGATAAAAAAACTAGGGCTGCAACTAAGGATTGTTTTCATAAACGATTAGTTGGCCGATCTTATTGTTTTGATTAATCGGTTAATAACCTTTTAAAAAAGGCAATTTATTCTTAAATATCTCTATGCAGTGGTAAATATAAATAACCAACTATATGCTTAGGGAGTCAAACAACATTCTTTCATTCAGCGAATGTACAAAGATTTTTCGTCTGAAAATTGATCCGTGTGGCAAGCATAAGGCTCGGTACACACCTATGCAGTTTGCTTTTAATCTGTTTCTGCAGTGCTTTTTGCTGTGCATTTTGATTTTTGCGTACGTGATTTTGCTGCAATTTGCGTTTTTTGCATTTTTTTTTGGCCAATTTGTTGTTGGGCAGATTAAAAAAACACAAATTGCTGCAAAAACGCATTACATACTTTTCTGCAGCTTCTCCATTGAAGTATATTAAACCAAAAAAAGCACCGTTTTGCGTTTAAAAAAAAAGTCCCTGACCCTTTCCAAATACGCAGCGGCTGAAAAGCATAGATGTGAACTTGTCCCATAGGAAACCATGTAAATGAACTGTAGTGCGTTTCTGCAAAAAGCACCAAAAAAACACATAGATGTGAACCAGGTCTAAGACGTTTAGTAACATAATGGTGTTAAAAAAAAAAAATTAGCCCTTTTAGTACAAAAAAGCAGATAATTGCTACTGTAATGGGGTTCAGTTATTTACTGTAGCGATTATTTGCTTTTTTTGTACTATAAAGGGCTCATTTTAGTTTTTTTAACCCCATTATGTTACTGGCCGATTAATCGATTTATAAAAAAAGCAATCGATTCATTTCATAATCAATTAGTTGTTTCAGCCCTATATAAAACCTTCTGCCTTTTTAGAACCGCTTTAAACTACAAATTGTCCTTACCCATAGCACAAAAAGCTCAGAGAACTGACTTTATTCTATGAAAAAATGTGATCTGATCTTTAAGTTGTATTAATAATTATAGGACTCGCAACCATAGTATTGCCATACCTTTATTGCACAAATGGTTTTAAGGATCAAGATCATGCATGGAAAAGCCTAAAACTGTTAAAGCTTATAAGACTGACATAGGTTACAGAATGGTCTTTAAAGAATCTGACCTGCGTTTCCATGAAATTTCAGGGTAATGGCTAAATATATGCAGGAATCCATTGATAACATGTTCAGGAGGGTCCATAAGAAAAATATTAAGTGGGGCTCTTTGGAGATTATCACATTGGCAATTACTGTAGTCTTTATTTCATTACTTTCTGCATTGTTTGTTTTTATTGTATGATTTCTAGATTTTAAAGCAGTATTAAACCCAAAAAGTATTATATTGCAGCTTACTAGTCCTTAGGTGTGGTGGCTACATTCATTTTTTTTTTTTTTATTTGCTTTAAAGTTTACCTTATGATCCAGCCAGTAACGCACTTCTTGCCCTGGCTAAAGAGGTTTTATGTAAAACCTTTGTCCCAAAAGGGAAAAAGAAAACCATTGTAACTGCTTAAAAAGTGTTAGCCAGAGTTTGGCTATTTGGCTATTCTAAATCTGCTGGTGCATCTAACGCTACCCTCTCCGACAATGACAATTGTAAATTGACGATTCTGCTGTCCAAAGGTGTTTCTGTTGCTTCTCCAGCCATAGTAGAGACATCCGAAGATAGGAAAGTGTTACTGAATCACCAGGTAAAAATAAAGGAGAAAACGTTTTTTTTTGTTTTTTTTTTTTTTTTTTGTTTTTTTTTTTTTTTAGGATTGGTAATCTGCAGTATATTACATTTTTGTGTTCAGTGATCGCTGTATATTGCTGGAAACCATGTGAAAATTTTAAAATGCTTTCTTAATCCTATATCACAGGACACTAAGGAGTTCATAGTCACTAGTATGTGGGTTACAGTATGTTGACACCTTTCAGTTAATGGAAACTGCCAAGAAAAAAAGGCAGAAATTCCTGCCCAGGCATCCCTCCCAGCTCAGTTAAAGTGGATGTAAACCCAAAAATGTATTTAAATTTTTTTTTTTTTTTGATGTCATAATATAGAGTATAAGATTTCCTAACATTTGAGCCCAGTCTTGCCACAAATAGTTAATCCAGCTCTGAGCAATCCTCTTTTATTGTTCAGTGAGATAAAACTTGACAAACTGAGAAACTTTGTCAAATCCTCCCCCTTGCTGTGAGTGACAGGTGATTTACATATCTCGTGCACTAGCCTAAGACATGCATTATTTTTTAATTCCCACCCCCACTCCTTTCTTCAGCAGCTCTGCAAGGATTGGCTGTTCCACACCTCAGCATGATTTGGCATGCTGAAGTCATGTGGTTACTTTCCTGTCTTTTCACTGGATGTTAGAGATCATAGCAGAAGTTCAGTGTAAGAAATACACAGGAGAAAATGCATATTGACAAGGCGTGTGAAGATATGGGCGGGGAGTCTACTGACATCACGACTCCACCCACCGAGCTCCAGACAACAGACCCACCCACAGAATCTGCAGTTTTTCGGGTCTAATAACAGACAGAGGGGAGACATTTGACAGGTAAAGATACATGCAGGAGGCATGTATATCCTTATAGATAACCCCTATGGCAGTAGTTTAGAAAGGATGACATTGGGTTTACATCCACTTTAAGTCTCAGTTTTTTGTGATAGTGTCTGAAGGTGATGGATGCTTTCCCGAGTAACTATATAAAGATCTCCTTTTTTTGGGACTTTCCTATAATAACAAGCCTCTTCTTCAAGCAGTAGTAAACACTTTATAATAAAGCTTACCTGTAGGTACAAGGAATATCTCATAAATGTGCACCGTTCTGGAGATTTTTCACTACTTCTGCAGCCGGTGACATCATCGGCGCATGCACACTGTGCTGTAAAGGGACGGCATGCCTTCCCTTTAGAGTGCTGTGCTGCAGTCGTGGTTCCCCTGTGCATGCGCGTGAGTCATCGCGGCTCAGCCATTCAAATGATTGGAGCATAGAATGAAGACTAGGTGAATATGTAAGCCCTGTCAGCATGCTATTGGAGGGCTTTGTTTTAAGGTAAGTCTTTCGTAATGTGCTAGTATGCAGTGCATACTAGCACATTATGCTCGTATGCAGTGCATACTAGCACATTATGCTCTTAACTTGCACTTTTGCATCCCTATCCAGGCAGAGATGGGCCCATGTGAATCAGTCACTGCTGATAGAGTAACTGTACTCAGGCCCCTCATACAAGAGTAAGGAAGGCCTGTTAAGTCTGCTGTTCGGTGCAGGACTACATGCAGTGTACCCTATATTTTTAGCGGGGTGCTTTACAGGTCCAGGGCAGTGATCCTGTGGGACATGCCTACTGTGATGGGTAAATTTTATGCCTATTAGGGCCTGCAGCATGGACGTGTAACTGCCTCTGTGTTTGTGGAAGGCCCCCATTAGTCTTCCCTCTGTGTGGTGCTTTAAAGCATAGTATGGCATTAGGACATGTTTTCCCCCTTATGGGTTGATATACAAGCTGTAGCAATGTTAAAAGGGGTAAACTTGCCATTTTGTATTCATTATCTTCTATAAGGATTCCTTACCATCTGGTATCTGTCATCCTGCTTTCCACAGTCACTAACCAAGCTGACTTCCAATCATGGGGGCACAGCAAGTACAGCGGCCCGTGTATTATTTGGTAGGGGGCTGTCACATGGCATAGGCCTTTCAGTTAAATGGCCGCTTTTTGCTAGGTTACAGGCCTGTCCTTCCTCACCAGACCATGGCTTCTTGCAGGTAGAGAGGACAATGGGGACTCCCAGATTCCTTCATCAGGTAGGGAGGTCCTCCTGCCAAGTTTGCCCTGCAATGGCTCCCCTATGGGGCAGATTAGCTTTGAATCCCTGCCCTTATCTGGTATTTCCACTGTTTGAGGGACAAAGTCCTCTTCTTCCTTAGCTGATCTTGCAGACCAGAAATTATGCAATCAGTGGTTTACACTAGCCTGGGACATAACACGGCCACTCTCCTTCCTTCTGCTTTGGAGGAAGTTTCTTCTCCAATGGATGAAGTGGAATCCATAGAGAATCAGAAAACCTGCTACTGTCTCTTGCAAGGAGAGGAACACAGACAAACGCCGCTGCAGATGGGCACAGCGCTGGATGAATGTAGGACTCGGGTAAGCATTTAGGTAGGTGAAGGGGGTCGATAACAATTACTGGGAGATTCCCTCTATTAAGGTAAAAAATAGTCCTGGCTTTAGAACTATTTTAACCCTCTGTGTCCTGTGATGTAGTCTAAGAAAATGATTTTACAGATATCCATAAAAACCACATAAACTCATCTGCATGTTTGCTATAAAGTTAAATATCTTTATTATTTCCTTAACAGGTGCAATGTCTATCATTCAAGAATTTCCTGACATAACCATTTTAACCACTGAAGTCCACCCAGTGGCCCCTACACACTTTGGACAAAAGTATTTTGGGACAGACTGACCTTTTTTTGTAATCCTGCCTCTTCAGAAGCTGCTTTATGACCCAGTGTTTGTCTCAGTGTCCTGAATAATGTGCACTGCTGCCGAAAACTTGCACATGACACTGAATTATGCAGTCTTTTTAATGTATATGTTTTTCTAGCTTTTTACTGAATATTTACTGCCTAGCCACCAACAACAGAAACTGAATGGTATTCCTTGACTTTCTTTGCTTGCACACCCCACCAAGGGTCCACATTCCATTCAAATGCAGCTTGTATGGGTGTGCTGAGGCGTTCCAGGGCATCAATTATTTATTTATTTGTATGACTAATATAGCTACTTGGTAATAATTAAAAAAAATTGCAAGATCTTTGTCACTGTGTCTTTTCTGTTTTTATTCTCGGTAAGCTTTATAGGCCACTGTTAAAAATAAATACTTTTGTCACCAGAAGAGTTACATAATTTACGTAACCTCCTTTTATACCTTTTACTTGCTTTTTCAAGCATATTAGCTTTGTAGCATAACATTGTGACAGCTCACTACTGTGAACGGCGCCTACTACAATATGCTCTTACTCTCTTTAAATTAGGGCTGCAACTAACGATTATTTTCATAATCGATTAGTTGGCCGATTATTGTTTCGATTAATCGGTTAATAACCTTAAGAAAAAAGTGTGGTGTATAATTTAGTTAATATGTAAAGTTTTAAAAAAAGGCAATTTATTCTTAAATATCTCTATGCAGTGGTAAATAAAAATAGCCAACTATATGGTTAGGAAGCAAAATATCTAATCCAGGAGAGATAAGAACGTTCGTTCGATTTTCTAATCGTTAGTGGGGTCAAATCGACGTTCATTTTCAACCACAGTAATGGGAAAATTTGGAAATAATAAAAAACTTCTTGGTGAAAGGAATTATCAGACAGTGTATGTGGTTTTCGTTCAGAAATTACAATTATTTTAAAAACAGAATGTTAAAAACAAGTGAAAATTTCAAACATTCTTTCATTCATCGAATGTGCAAAGATTTTTCGTCGGAATATTCTCATCTGAAAATTGATCGGTGTGGCTAGCATAAGGCTCGGTGCACACCTATGCAGTTTGCTTTTGATCTGAATCTGTAGTGCTCTTTTCTGTGCGTTTTGATTTTTGCGCACGTGATTTTGCTGCGTTTTGCGTTTTTGCATGTTTTTTGGTCAGTTTGTTGTTGGGCAGATTAAAAAACACAAATTGCTGCAAAAACGCATTACATGCTTTTCTGCAACTTCTGAAGTTGAACCAAAAAAGCACTGTTTTGCATTAAAAAAAGTCACTGACGCTTTCCAAATACGCAGCGGCTGAAAAAGCATAGAGGTGAATGCATCCCATAGGAAACAGTGTAAATGAACTGTAGTCCGTTTCTGCAAAAAGCACCAAAAAACACATAGATGTGAACCAGGTGTAAGACGTTTAGTAACATAATGGGGTTAAAAAAAGGAATATTAGCCCTTTATAGTACAAAAAAAGGAAATAATCACTACTGTAAGGGGTTCATTTTTTTTTTTTTTTTTTTTTTACTGTAGAACTGTGAAAAATGGTTACAGTAGCGATCATTTGCTCTTTTTTGTACTATAAAGGGCTCATTTTAGTTTTTTTTTTTTAACCACATCATGTTACTGGCCGATTAATCGATTATGAAAATAGTAATCGATTATTTTCCTAATCGATTAGTTGTCGATTAATCGATTAGTTGTTTCAGCCCTACTTTAAATTCATGATGATAAATTGGTGTCAATTGTTATCCTACTGTGCTATGATCTATTCATGTCTCTATCAATTTTGCATGGCATGCTACAGAGGAAAAATGCTTGAAAAAAAATAAATAAAGTTTTTTTTAATATATAGAAGGTTAGTGGGTTAATTGTATGCAAATACAATTATGAAGCATAAGAAGATTTTTTATTTGTCTCAAAGTGGTTGTTAACCCACTTTACTAACAGTCTTATCCCCTCTGTATCATAATAACATTTGTCCATGTGTCTGTGTAATGTAAAAAAACTGCCGATTTGTACCTGTAAAAGCTGCACTCAGCTCACATTTCAGCTCCCTTGTTTCTCCAGCTTAGAGCTGAAGTGGGCAGGGCCAAGCCGTCCTGCTGATGTCAGCCAGTGGAGGAGGGGGGGGGAGAGAGAGAGAGAGAGAGCCGACAGTCAGCTGAGCGGCGGGAGCCGTTTTTACAGGTACAGATCGGCAGAGTTTTTACATTACACAGGGACATATGTTCTAATGCTACAGAGGAGATAAGATTTATGTATAGATACGAGAGGAGCAGTGGGTGCAGATACGAGGGGAGCAGGGGCGATGGGCGCAGCTACGAGCAGGGAGGGGGGGCTGGAAGACGGATGACAGAGACACAGGGGGAGCTGAAAATAGACCACAATGTCAGGGGCTCAGCAGCCATGATTATTGTGGCCTGTTTGCAGGGGGAGGGTATAGCCAGGCAGGATCAGCCAAGTTTTTTTAGGGTATACAGGGGGCCAAATGACACAGCACAAGCGCTGTTCTATATAACATGCTTTAACCTCCCTGGCGGTATGATTCTTTCTGATTTTAGGTGCTGAAAGCGGTACAATTATTTTGCATGGAAATTTGGCGTTTTATATTGTAGGTCTGTAATTCTTAACAATAACACACTTAAATCTGTCCAAACAAGAGTCTAGTAGATATCCCGGGTATGATAAAGTTTGAAACACAAAAACATAAATTATAATATAATAAAAAAAAATAATAATTAAAAAAAATAAAAATAAATAGTAATAAAATAAATTTCCACACGATTCACTATCGCTCAATTCTGCAAGGGTTCTAATTTACTATCGCTGTTTTCTAGCTGGTCTAAAGCCATTTTTGACGTAAAGGGACACTTTTTGGTTGCTACGGACAATCTCCAGTTTCCAGGCAGAAAGAACAGTATATGCAATATAAAACTGCATGCAGGGCATGGGCCAGATTACTGGGGACAAATGGGATGTGAAATGATTTCATACAGTACTGTAATCTGTAAGATTACAGTACTGTATGTGTTATGCTTTTTACATTTTTTTGAATTTGCCGCCAGGCTCCGCCTCCGTGTGTCGCGATGCTCGCAGGGAACGGAGCATGGCACAGAGAGGCTTCAGAACAGGACACAGCCCGCGGACACTGCGGGGGACATCGCAGGATCCCGGGGACAAGGTAAGTAAGGAGGCACCAGGATCCTGCGATGGAATCCCGAGTGTGGCTCGGGGTTACCGCTAATGGTGCTGAATTTTAACCCCGAGCCACACTCGGGAAAACCGCCAGGGAGGTTAAGGGAACAGAATCTGTTTTTTTTTTGGGGGTGGGGGTTTGGGTTAACAAACGCTTTTAAGAAACCTTACAGAGTGCTCCTAACATTTGCAATCTTGACTTTGTGCTGTGCATTTAGGTTAAATTATACCAGGAAATGGGGAATTTAGGCTTGATCTTATTCATTTGTCGAGTAATTTAAGCATTGAAACTTGTTGGTTAAACTTCCACAATTCAGAGTTTAGTCTCAGGTGTTACATTACACCACGGGTCGCTTTATTGCCACCAACTTACACTTGCTGGCCATTTGCATCAACTTTATTTTAGGACATTTTGTAATGAAAGAGGTATTGAGACTTTAAAGGTGCCAAGAACAAATCAAAAAACAATATATATATAAAAAATATCAAATTTATTTATACAAAAAATGAAATCATCAGGATATCATCATACGATAACCATTAGTAAGAAATAGACTGCAGTATTTTCTTGCTTTACATGTTTTGCCATACGATGACTTCCTCGGGAGATAAGTACTGCATATATGGTCACTACAGATTAAAAGCAGAGTATTAGAAGCATGTAGTTTAGTTGTAATATACGACATTGTAATAACATAAACAAGAAAAATATACATATCAAAAACTCTCAAAAAGGCATTGAATAAAGGAGCTCAAAAATCCCCACCTGATAATGCCATGTATCCTATGAACATCAAATTACGGCTCAGTTGTCAGGAGGATATTGACATTTGGGAGATACTTGGTGCACCACAGAGGGAAATAGAGGAACCCCAATATGAATGGGCCTGTGAAGTAGGAGGATATTTTAACCACTTAACACAACACAGCTAGAGTGACCACACCATTATGCTCTCACCCCTGATAGATGGTGGTTACTTACTCCCTACCGCTCCTCTGATTGAGAGGCTCTAACCGTAGCCTATATAAAGCATACAAAAACTATCCCTGGGAAAAAACACCAGAGTGGGTAACCCAGGGATACAGATTTCTCTTCTTGCCCTCTCTGACCAATAGTAGCAGAGTGGGTAAAAAACAATACCAAATTTTATTAATTTACCAAAACCACATGATATATAAAAACTTATTGCTTCTCAATCGAAGCCAAAACATCAACGGTCCCCCGTCACCAACCATGAGGTGGTGCACCAGGAGAAACAATCACAAGTGGTGCACCGATAAAACAGACAGACCAACAAGACAGACCATACACATTGAATGGCAAACAAGAAAAATATGCAGTGTAGGCGGCTACAGTGATCCACACATATATGGAGACCCCTATGGCAAACCGCCAATAATCATAATTAAACAGTAATGTGCAAAAATATACAGGGCTGACCATGTAGGTGTGGTTCCCAGGGGGAGAAATGAAGCTGAATCTGACTAGTGCGATAACATCATGAGAGATAGGGCCAGATGGATTGAATAATATTAGGGATGACAGCTAGCGCTAACTGTAGGTCTTTTCAGGACATGCTATGATTATATAAAGTCACATTAGTTGCATGTTGTAAAGGCACATCCTAGGAATAGAAGATTCAAAGGTTGGCTCCTATTGCAGTGATGACCACATACCTGTTGGCGTGGATCTAGTCAGTGATATAGCAGGCTGTGCCAAGGTGACAGTAATTGTTGGACAGGTTGTTTATACCAGAAAAAGTTCAAAATGGTATTATGCCATATAACTTTTCAGCCGTCATCAACACTAGATATGCCCTAATTGCATGGCCAACAGAACAAACTGTCACGGGATCTGATCGATCCCTGAGGCACTCAGTTGCTGGCTAGTAACGTTCCTATGTAAGAATACAAAGAAGTATGCATAAGTGCTGCAATGTAACGTTACCGCCTTCCTTCCTGGTATACAAGCGGGTGCTTCAGGAGTATAGCAAGCTCCTCACATTCCCGTCCGTCTGTTGGGGATAGGCGGGTTGGCGCCAATAGATCAAACGTCCTGGATATCCACCCGCTGCCTGTACATGAGTCGGCCGTGCCGCAGCGGAGTCCTGCGACAGCTGGTAGCTTTGCTCGTAACAGCTTCGGCTGTGTGGGTGGAGACTTTGATGGAAGGCTTCTCCGCTTCACTACTTCCTAGGATGTTCGGGGAATCACTGAGGCGGCGTCCATGCCCTGCAGTTACGTCAACGCGTTTCGCAACGTACTGTCACGTAGCTTCAACTAGACGTAAAAGAAGCGAACATACACCTCCCTTATAGTGCCTCGAGGTGTATTTGCCCCTCCTCTTGTTGTTTTCACTAAAGAATATAACTGGGACAAGCTAAAATAAAAACTTGGATAGATGTCCTCCATTTATCTGTTATATCTCGATGCTTGCCATATATTTATCATAAATGCTAGTGGCATATTCTTGTTTAGTGACAAAAAGCACATTTATTTAGTTAACGGCTCACAGTTTATTATTTTAACCCCTTTCTGAATGTAAAGAACACAAAACATATAGACTTAAACATCAAAGTAAAATCCAGAATCTTAAGGGTTATATGTTCTATTGTAAATAGATATTTTTATCTTCAAGTATACAGGAAGAGGGGCTATTGTGAGGAAAGGATGAGGTAAGTATGTAGAAGGAATAGAGAAAGGTGGGAAGAGAGGAAAGGAAAGAAGAAGCCAGGGGAAGAGATACATGGCACAGAATAGAAGGAGGTAAAGGGTAAATGGGTGGAAAGAAGGACAGACTTTGCCTTAATAGGAACATATTTAATTGATTTAAGAATGGTTGCATATTTAATTCAGTATTCATACCTAGAGGTACGAGGGATTTCAAGGTATATATCCACCACTTTTCCTTCTGCAGAAGGATGCGGTCGAAACATAGGATTTCTTTCACGGTTCAAATTCATGTTCGATCTGTTAGATGATGCAAGACGTTGATCAGGCCACGCCCTACGTGTTTCGTCATTGGACGTCTACAGGAGCGTTCGATGACTAAACGCGTAGGCCGTGGCATGATTAACGTCTTGCGTCATCTCCTAACAGATTGAACATAGGATTTCTTTGACGGTTCAAATTCAGATCTTTCATGCTTAATTTTCATTTTTACAATGCAAGTACCATTCTATTTATTTTGGAATAAAAGTTTTAAACGTTTTTACACTATGGGCACCCCTTCTTTTCTATGTTAACATAAACACAATCTGGAAAGCCAGGAACTGCTGCACAGTGGCACAAACTGTGACCGCGCAATACCCCTGCAGGGGTGACAGTATCCGGTGAGTGTTTGCACAGTAGCAGCACGTTTAAAGGCACAGTCACTAAAGAACACTGGAATAAGAAGATTGCACTTTACAATATTGTTTTATTAAGAGGAACAAGTTTTCAAGCACAGCATTACCTGGGATCTTTCAATTTAGACTATTTAAAACAATATTGTCCTTTTGGATAACACTTGATAATTTTGAGCACAAGTCACTTTACTATTGCCTGGACTTTTCGTCCCATCCTCCCCCCCCTTTTCCATTTCCTTCCACCCCCCCCCCTCCCTTATATTCAATATAGCATTTTTTGACTAATGCACGTTATGAATGTATAGGTCATTAACACCAATTTTGGTTTGAAATTCCCCCTTTTTTTTTTTTTTTCTTTTTTTGGGACAAATTGTTTTAGGAAGCCATCTTAACACTTTTCTAACTTGTTGATTACCTATTAGACTTTTGAAGGCCTTGGAGCACCAGGACAATGACACGTGACACTGATGACAGATGTCATTAATACGTGGCACTGACAACAGATGGCAGGTGGCACTGATGACAGATGGCACTGTGTTTTGTGTTCTCATATGTTTACATTTGAGATCATCCCTCACTGGACACACCGATCGAGTGCTAAATGGCCGCTGTGATTGGCCATTTAGCACGATCTGTGATTGGCTGCGTCCAAGGGACATGGCCAACACAGATTTTCCCTGATGCGTGCCCGCGGAGAACAAGTAAACAGGAGGACGTCCAGGGACGCCCTCCCGGCAATTCAGCGCCGCGCTGTAGCCGTCTTTCGGCTATATCGCGGGGGCCTAGTGGTTAAGGGCCACTGAGAAATGCATAAAAAAAACACATATATAGGTATTAACCTATACATCCAAGGTTTGAAAATTAATTTTCAATTGACAAGGAAATAATAACGTTCATCCCAACATTGAAGGAAATTCCCAATTGTTTCTTATTAAAGGACATGCATCTTCCAATAAGGAAAAACAATATAAAACAATACACATCATTTTCTGCTAGAAAAGGAACGGATTGGAAATAAACTAAAAATCTTATTTACCTTCAACAGGACAGTGCTTCACATATCTCCTCACTCCAAAATGGCTGCTGCAAAGATGGAGTAGCTAAGGAGGTCCTCTTATACCCCCTTCACCTCCACCGGCATCCAATGGTGCCAGTGGATGTGCGGATACCAAAAAAGGCCACTGCGCATGCGCGAGCTGCGCCGGATGTGAGGTCATGGCTAGGCGCGTTGAAGCCAACGCCGCCATGTTGAAAAATCTACCTAGAGCAGGGAGTGGATTCAGGCTTGAGCCATCATCTACTCAACCACACCCACCAACCAAAGGAACAGTGGGTCAGAACCTGCCTAGGGAAAGGCGCTGAACAAGTGGCTAATGGCGCCTGCGCTGCAAACCCCGAATGTGTCCCAGAGCCAGAAACAATGACGCTTTGGGTGTCCGTATGGACACCTATCTCCCAACAATACACCTCAATATATGACAATTTGGTAAATGCCATCTAATGGCCAAACAAGGGAAAGACAACCCCAGTCTAAAAACGTGTTAAATGTTCACAAATGAGCCTTTATAATAGGGATAAATCATATGTATCTATATGCATACCCCAAAAAAATACAAACATTTAAAGGAGGAAAAAACAATAGAAAGGCATAGGATACATCTAAAGTATTAGGGGTAGGGATCCCTAGATAGCTCCTCCCCTCAGAGCCAAATTGAGTTACAATAAAAATATAAAAAATAAACAAAGCAAACATACACTATAATCTATCAGATCAAAGAAATTATCATGATTTAGGCATAATCTAAAAATTCCTCTTTACAAAAAGAAGAATTTAATGGCTCAGAAGGAAGGGCTTGTAACTAATTATTATTATTATTATACAGGATTTATATAGCGCCGACAGTTTACGCAGCGCTTTACAACATTAGGGCAGACAGTACAAGTACAATACAGTTCAATACAGGAGGAATCAGAGGGCCCTGCTCGTTAGAGCTTACAATCTAGGAGGGAGGGTCCAGTTATACAAAAGGGTAATAGCTGTGGGGGATGAGCTAACGGAGAAAATAGTGCAGTTGTTAGATGGAGGCAGGGTAGGCTTCTCTGAAGAGGAAAGTTTTCAGGGATCGCCTAAAAGTGGATAAATTTGGAGACAGTCTGACAGATTGGGGTAGGGAATTCTAGAGGATGGGCGAGGCTCGGGAGAAGTCCTGGAGGCGGATATGGGAGGAGGTGATGAGGGAGCTAGAGAGCAGGAGGTATTGGGAGGAATGGAGATGGCGATTAGGTTGGTATTTTGAGACTAGGTTAGTGATGTAGCTGGGGGCAGAGTTGTGGATGGCTTTGTAACTTATTGTTAGTATTTTGAATCTAATTCGTTGGGCGAGTGGTAGCCAATGGAGGGATTGGCAGAGGGATAGCAGACACTGAGCGGTTTGTAAGGTGGATGAGTCTGGCATCAGCATTCATGATGGACTGAAGGGGGGATAGTCTATTTAAAGGTAAGCCAATGAGGAGTGAGTTGCAGTAGTCAAGGCGAAAGATAACCAGAGAGTGAATCAGGAGCTTTGTGGTTTCATTGGTTAGAAAGGGACGTAGTTTAGAGATGTTGCGGAGGTTGAGGCGGCAAGCTTTGGAAAGTGATTGGATGTGGGGCCGAAAGGAGAGTTCAGAGTCCAGGATAACACCTAGCACCCTGGCATGTGGGGACGGGTGGATGATTTTGCCATTGCTCTTGACAGAGAAGTCAGGGGAAGAGGCACGTGGGGGAGGAAATATTATAAGCTCGGTTTTGGACAAGTTGAGTTTGAGGAAGTGGTGCGACATCCATACAGATATGTCGGTTAGTAAGTTAGTGATGCGTAATGAACTCGTTCAGTCCAGGATGTTTCATAGACGATAAGGTATGGATCCATTTAGTTTCAAGCTGTAGAAGTAGTTTGTCAACGTCTCCCCCTCTCTCATGTACAGGTATATGTTCAAGGGCAAAAAATGTAATCATGGATAGCTTAAAACTGTGATAGAGCCCCATGTGTCGGCTAAGTTTCCATTTTCTTTTTGGAAACCAACGACACATGGTCCCTAACCCTATGAAAAAAAGGTCTTTTTGCCGATGTAAAAGGCCTTGCATTCACATTCCATATAATATACTACGCCTATTGTCTGGCAATCAGCATAGAAGTTGGGCCTATAGCTTTCTCCATTTGGAAGCATTATCTGACTGACATTCATGAGATATCTGCAAAAATTATATTTTACACATGACCGAGTCCCCGTGCTTTTTCGAGCCTGATGTTTAGATTTGGTTGTTAAATGACTATGGACAAGTTGGTCCCTCAGGGATTGAGACCTTCTGTATGTAATTTGAGGATAGGGACTAACATATTTAGACACATCATTAGCTACTAATGGGTCCCAATATTTATTGATAATGTCTCGGACCTGCCAATGCTGTCCTAAATAAAAAAGTTATTAGTTGGACTTTTTGATTTGTTTTTATAGTGTTTTTGGCAAAAATTAGAGTGTCTCTATCCCTCAGATTGGCCCTATGGTAGGCACTTTTGAGGCATGATCGAGTATAGCCTCTTGCTAAGAGGCGATTTTGTAAGGCCTTGGCCTCCATCGCATAGTCTTTCTGTTGGCTACAATTTCTTTTCAATATGAGGTATTGGCTGTATGGTAAGCTCAAAACTAGGGGTCTAGGATGGGAGCTTGTAGAGTGAAGAACTGTGTTGCCTGCTGAAGGTTTGCGGAATAAGGTTGAACCAATATTCCCATCATCATTGATGAAAATCTGGATGTCAAGGAAGCTTATTGTTCTTTGATCTAAGTTCATGTGAAGAATTGTAGGAAAGCCTTAGCAAAATACTTATATGGCAAAGGTTCATTGATGATATTTTTGTGATATGGACAGGGTCTAGGGAAGAATTGCTTTCCCTTCTTGAAGTCCTTATGTTGAATGATTTCAACTTAAAATTCACAATGAACTACGATCAAAGAACAAGATACCTTGACGTCCAGATTTTCGTGGCCTCACATCCGGTGCGGCTTGCGCATGCGCAGTGGCCTTTTTTGGCATCCACACATCCACCGGCGCCATTGGACGCCGGTGGAGGGAGTATAAGAGGACCTCCTTAGCTGCTCCGTCTGCAGTGGACATTTGATGTGAGGCACTGTACTGTTGAAGGTAAACAAGATTTTTCGTTTATTTCCAATCTGTTCCTTTTCTGGCAGAAAATTATGTGTATTGTTTTGTATTGATTCATCCTCCCTCTCATTTGTTGTGATTCAGGATGGGTAACAGCTTATGATTTTCCTTATTGGAAGATTAATGTCCTTAAATAAGAAAGACCTGGGAATTTCCTTCAATGTTGAGATGAGCGTTATTATTTCCTTGTCAATTAAAAATTAATTTTCAAACCTTGGACTTATTGGTTAATAAGTATTGGTTAATAATATATGTGTTTTTTATGCATTTCTCAGTGGCCCTTAAAATATCCTCCTACTTCACAGGCCCATTCACATTTGGGTTCCTCTATCCCCCTCTGTGGTGCACCAGATATCTCCCAAATGTCAATATCCTCCTGACATCTGAGCCGTAATTTGATGTTCATAGGATACATGGTATTATCAGGTGAGGATTTTTGAGCTCCTATGTTCTATGCCTTTTTGAGAGTTTTTGATATGCATACTTTTCTTGTTTATGTTATCATTACAATGTTGTATATTACAACTGAACTACATGATTCTAATACTCTGCTTTTAATCTATAGTGACCATATATGCAGTACTCATCTCCTGAGGAAGCCATCGTTCGGCAAAACATGTAGAGCAAGAAAATACTGCAGTCTATTTCCTACATATGGTTATTGTATGATGATATCCTGAAGATTTTTTTCTTTTTTGTATAAATAAATTTGTAGATAGGTTTTTGATTTGTTCTTGGCACCTTTAAAGTCCCATTACCCTTTCTTTACAAAATTTCTTCAACCAAGGGATGTGGTGCCATTTTGACTTTCCAACATCCAGCAGTCTTTAAATTCTATTTATTTCAGGACCATCCACACCTGGATTGCAGTGTATACTTCTCAAAGCAAGGTTATCCGGTTTCCTCACCCTATGCCACAGGAGAATTCCTTCAATGGTAAAAAAACAGACGTAAGGGAATCGCACGAAAACTCAGGAGGACAAGCTCAAACCGCTCAGTGCCGTTACTTCACTTGCACCCTATTTTAGCAGCCAGCACACTGTGTTATAAAGATAATATCACAGCGGTAAGGTTCAATGTTTTGAGACCACACTAGCAGAGGCATTTGCTGGCGACATATTTTAATCTATGTTACCAGTTTCATTGGCTGTGTACAATGGGAATATTGCACGCTATTTTAACACAGGACTCTGAATCCAATTCTATCTCAGGCCCACAAGAAGAGGCCTGACCAAGGCAGATTTCTCTGCAGATATTCCAGAATTCTCAGACAAGTAATGGTCTTAAAGCAGAACTTTACACTCTCAATCAACATTAACTATTTTTCTCTTTCAAATCATTTATTGGGTTTTTCAAAAAGAAAGAACAAAAAGCATGCCCATGCAGGGGCTATACAGCCATTGAAATTGTCAACGAGTTATAAGGCAGGGGCCAAAACGTGGCCATAACATAAAAAGTAGCCAGTTCTTAGAAAAGAGTTTCAGGCATGTGTCCTTTACCAGGACATGGCAATTACAATAAACGAGTAACATAAGGAAAAGGGGGGGCGAGCACAGAGAAGGTTAGAATGGAAAAAAGGAGGAGGGGAGGAGGAAGAGGGAGGTATGGTTCCACAGGCTCGGACCCTAGTCAGGGTCATAGGCCTCAGAAATAGGTCAGGCTTAAGGGATCTAGAGTAGGCAAAGCATAATGAAGTCAAGGTTCCCATACTTTAGGACATTTCAATTGCAGCCCCTGAGCATTTTTTTCCATTGACCAGGAAGATATTCATGCTATCCTTAACAAGATTACGGATTGTTTTCTCCAAAGCTTTGGCTATCGACTTTTTAGCAGCTGTAAATATGTATATGGCAAATGTTCTGCTGGTGTAGTAGGGCCAATTTTGCATCCTTAGGGACTCTAAGGTGAAATAGAGTTGTCTCCTTGTTTGCGAAGGCCCTAAATATGGGTGTAACATGTACTATGTTCCAAAGGTGAACTTAGCCTTTAAGGGCAGTGGTTTTGAATGGATTAATGCGGTGTCCCGAAATGTCCACAAAGTCAGAGGGTTTGTTGGAGGTTCGAAGGAGTGATGATAGATTAATTTTGGAGTGCTGCCCAGTATTCCGTATGCCATGATGTTAGGGTTGTCCCCAATGGCCTGAGCGAGGGGTTTGATAGGATGAAAAGAACAGAACATGAGAGGAGGGGGGGCTACCCTGTCTAGTTCCTTGGAGGGTATTGAAATAAGGAGAGATGCCCACCATAGCGGACTGCAGCAGTAGGGGTGGCATAAAGGGCCGAAATCCAGACGAGGATCAAGTTTACAAAACACCATTGTTGCAAGACATAGCGCAGGTAGTCCCATGAAAGGAAATCAAATGCCTTAAACATATCAAAAGAGAGAAGAAAGCCAAAGTCCTACGCTGATGTATTAAGTGGACCACCTTGCATATATTATCTCCAGCCTTACAGCCAGGTACAAAGCCCACCTGGTCCCCATGAATGAGGAAGCAGAGGCATTTGTTTATCTGGAAGCACAACACTTTTCAGGTAAATATAAGGCTGAAAAGATCCCAATGGGTCCTTAGAATCACAGTTATATACGCTTGTAATGATACTGGAGAAGGGTGGGCTGCTGTTGAAAGAGGGGGAGGTGCAGGGATCCAAAAAAATTGGTTGGCCTTATCAGTGGGGAAAGCAGTTGGTTTATCGCAGGAGTCTTCAAACTACAGCCCTCCAGCTATTGAGGAACTACACATCCCAACAAGGCATTGTAAAACTGACATTCACAGACATGACTAGGCATGATGGGAGTTGTAGATCCTGAACAACTGGAGGGCCTTAGTTTGAATACCCCTGGTTTATCGTATACAGTTTCCAGGAACTTCACAAACAAGGAGACAATTTTAGATGGGTCAGCGGTTACATCTCACAAGCGAGTTTGAAAGGCCTCCAAGTCAGCATGGGGCCTGATTTTTTGGCGCATGTGTAGTATTTCTGCTTAAGCCAGTGTCTTGATTCCTCGGCTCTGTTAACAGAAGGTCAAGCTCGGTGGCATAAAACCCAATAGCAAACATTTATTATATTGCAGCTAAACAATTCTTAGATGTGATGGCTGCATTAGTTTTTTTTTTTTTGTGGGTTTCTTTTTTCTATTTTTACTTGGTGATCCAGCCAGCAAATTTGTGTTTTCAAAAGTTCTCTTGCAAATTTATCAGTTACAGGGATGAGACAAATTATTTCACACTGCCAGGGGTACTTGCAATGATCTGCTTCTATTTACGTAAAACCTTTATCCCAAAAAGGTAAAAAAAAACAAAAAAACTGCTAGCTTATATTGTATAAATAGTTATAGCAAACGTTTAAAAGAGAAGGGATATAATTTTTTTTTTTCAGTATCATGCTGCATCTATCCCCTGGTGCCTGAGAACTGAGTGATCAAACAGCGCCGGTCACTCGGTTTTCACAGCTCCCGAGCAGAGAGCTGCTGACTGTCAATCAGCAGTTCTTCGCTCTGCTCCTCCTCAATTACTGGAGCGCTGGGCTGTGCAAGGGAGGGGAGCGACTGTCTCAGTCTGTCAGCGGCTCGCAGAGAGGCTGTAATGGGTATCAGTTCAGGCACCTGGCGGATCCAGACTCTTATTGTCAGGATGACGCGGTGCCTGGACTGATTTCTGTGACGTCAGCAGAGAGCGGACCTATGCATTTTTAGTGCTTTGTGCATTTTGCAGATTTGTACTACAGAACGTGTTCCATAGGAAACCAAGTTAAATGGACTGTAGTGCAAATCTGCAAAATGCACTAAAAATGCATAGGTGTGAATTAGGTGTAAAGAGTGTAGCGCTAATATACCAAATGCAAATATACCTAATATAAGAATACTCTACTATGTAAAAGGGGGTACATATAAAGTGCATAAAGAAATACCTTAGTGGAAAAAGTGACTTATACCAAGAT
Organism: Lithobates septentrionalis; assembly: GCA_037952835.1. Classification (NCBI taxonomy): domain Eukaryota; kingdom Metazoa; phylum Chordata; class Amphibia; order Anura; family Ranidae; genus Lithobates; species Lithobates septentrionalis. The sequence goes on from JBBDGP010002825.1 coordinate 88,657, forward strand.
AAACCATGCTACATAAACAACAGATGTGAATTAGGCCTAAATAAAAAACAAAGAGTGACTGTGCGACTTCGATTTAAGAGTATTTTTACAATAAACCAATAATAATGTGCTACCATAATATTCACCTGTAAACAAATAACTTACCAACATTTCATATTACTATCCAATCTAAATCTCATAAATACCAAATTAAAAAAGGCCTAAAAATTAACAAATAAAGTGACAATGTATGACATATTCAAAAAAAAGAATAACAGTCCCAAAATTCATTATTAAAATAAAGAATAAAAAAAAAAGTCCAAGAAATGTAATTTCTGCAGTGGTTAATCCATAGTTCACCACTGAAGTGCAAAGTCTGCAAAAATTGGTGTGGATAAAATATTTAATCTGTGCAAAAAACACCCAGTGTCCCATCACCTTCAAGGTTTAAATGACTCACCCCTAAAGCAAATAAAATAACTTGCTGCTGAAACACCACTATACATAATTCAATCTGATATGCAATGTGATTGCATCATTCGCTTCCTTCTAAAACACACAAAGGTTAGGTGTCTCCACTCCAAAGTATAAACAGAAAAAAGGAGAGAAAAAACACCACTTCCCAAGTGTAGCATGTATTAAAACATATTGATAAAAATGAAAAACAAATATGCACTCATGTTTAAAAGAGACATTACAAAGCTTATCAATAGGTCTCCAGCAGGTGGCAACCTTCCAGATGGTCAATGATAAGCAAGTACCTTTGAGTAGATGTGTGATGTAAGGCACTTAGAACCAGGTAGCTCCGGTGATGAAGGGCAGGGGTATATCTGACTGTCATTTCCATATAACTCAAGGCCAGAAAAGCCACTTGGAGAAAAATCTACTAATGTGCCTGGTGTAAACACAGGTATTTCAACCCCTGAGAATACGCAGTACCTTATATCCTGGCTTTTCTGCAGTTGGAACTTGGCCAAAACTTGTCCAAGTACTCTTAAGTAGGAATGAGCTTCGAGTTTGAGTCGAACTCATGTTCGACTCGAACATCGGCTGTTCGCCAGTTCGCTGAACAGTGAACAATTTGGGGTGTTCACGGCAAATTCGAAAGCCGCGGAACACTCTTTAAAAGTCTATGGGAGAAATCAAAAGTGCTAATTTTAAAGGCTTATATGCAAGTTATTGTCATAAAAAGTGTTTGGGGTCCTGCCCCAGGGGACATGGATCAATGCAAAAAAAAAAAAAAAGTTTTAAAAATGGCTGTTTTTTCAGGAGCAGTGATTTTAATAATCCTTAAAGTGAAACAATAAAAGTGTAATATCCCTTAAAATCTCATACCTGGGGGGTGTCTATAGTTTGCCTGTACAGGGACGCATGTTTCCCGTGTTTAGAACAGTCTGACAGCAAAATAACATTTCAAAAGGAAAAAAAGTCATTTAAAACTACAATACACAAAACGGCATGGGAATTCCTCACAGGGGAACCCGAACCAAAAATTAAAAAAAAAAAAACGTGGGGGTCCCCATAAAATTCCATACCAGGCCCTTCAGGTCTGGTATGGATATTAAGGGGAACCCCAGCCAAAATTCTTTTAAAAAATGGCGTGGGGTCCCCCTCAAAATCTATACCAGACCCTTCAGGTCTGGTATGGATTTTAAGGGGAACCCCGCACCAAAATTAAAGAAAAAAATGGCGTGGGGTCTCCCCAAAAATCCATACCAGACCCTTATCCGAGCATGCAACCTGGCAGGCCACAGGAAAAGAGGGGGGACAAGAGAGCGCCCCCCCTCCTGAACCGTACCAGGACACATGCCCTCAACATTGGGAGGGTGCTTTGGGGTAGCCCCCCAAAACACCTTGTCCCCATGTAGATAGGGACAAGGGCTTCATCCCCGCAACCCTTGGTTGTGGGGGTCTGCGGGCAGGGGCTTATCGGAATCTGGAAGCCCCCTTTAACAAGGGGACCCCCAGATCCCAGCCCTCCCCCCTGTGTGTACAAAAGTACCCCTACCAATTCACAAAAAAAGTGTCAAAAATGTTAAAAATGACAATTTCTTTCTTCTATCTTCCTTCATCTTCTTCTGGTTCTTCCTCCGGTGTTCTCGTCCAGCATCTTCCTCCGTGGCGCCTGCGTCTTCTTCCCTTCGTCTTCTGGGCCGCTCCGCATCCAGCATGATGGGAGGCTCCTGCTGTGTGACGCTTCTACCCTGACGGTTCTTAAATAACGGAGGGCGGGGCCACCCTCTGACGTCACGGGGAATGCCACAGGGAAGTCCCTGTGCGTCAGAGGGGGCGGGGTCACCTCCACCCTCATGCTGGATGCAGGGTGGCCCAGAAGACGAAGGGAAGAAGACACCGGCGTCGCGGAGGAAAATGCCGGACGAGAACACCGAAGAACTAGAAGATAGAAGAAGCATTTAAATAAAGGAATTGTCAAAAACTGTCTCGTCATTTTTAACATTTTTGACACTTTTTTTGTGAAATGGTAGAGGTACTTTTGTACCCCCTTACCATTTCACACAGGGGGGAGGGCCGGAATCTGGGGGTCCCCTTGTTAAAGGGGGCTTCCAGATTCCGATAAGCCCCTCGCCTGCAGACCCCCACAACCACCGGGCAAGGGTTGTGGGGATGAGGCCCTTGTCCCCATCAACATGGGGACAAGGTGTTTTGGGGGCTACCCCAAAGCACCCTCCCAATGTTGAGGGCATGTGGCCTGGTACGGTTCAGGGGGGGCGCTCTCGCCCCCCCCTCTTTTCCTGCGGCTTGCCAGGTTGCGTGCTCGGATAAGGGTCTGGTATGGATTTTGGGGGGGAACCCGCGCCTTTTTTTAAAAAAAATTGGCGCAGGGTTCCCCTTAAAATCCATACCAGACCTGAAGGGCCTGGTATGGAATTTAGGGGGACCCCCATGTCATTTTTTTTTTTTTAAATTTTGGTTCGGGGTTCCCCTGTGGGGAATTCCCATGCCGTTTTTATCAATGAACTTTTATGTGTATTGTTGGACTGGCAATTCATTAATAGCCGCGAGTAGTTTTAAATTACTTTTTTTCCTTTGAAATGTCATTTTGCTGTCAGACTGTTCTAAACACAGGAAACATGCGCCCCTTTTACAGGCATACCATAGACACCCCCCAGGTACAATACTTAAAAGAATATTACACTTTTATTGTTTCACTTTAAGTATTATCAAAATCACTGCTCCCGAAAAAAGGCCGTTTTTAAAACTTTTTTTTGCGATGATCCATGTCCCCTGGGGCAGGACCCAGGTCCCCCAAACACTTTTTATGACAATTACCTGCATATAAGCCTTTAAAATTAGCACTTTTGATTATTCAAGTCCCATAGACTTTAACGGTGTTCGCGTGTTCAAACAAATTTTTTGCCTGTTCGCATGTTCTGGTGCGAACCGAACAGGGGGGTGTTCGGCTCATCCCTACTCTTAAGGGACATGCTTTATCCTTGTCCATCCTATTCCAAAATCCTTTGGCTTCTCTTTCTCTCTTTTGTAAAACCCTTTATTCTCCATAAGGTATCAGCCTTCCACCTTAATGAAGACATTGTCCTACCTTTCTTGTGCCTGGTTACCAAGCTTCCCAAGGAAACAGCTATACATGGTTTGTGGCTGTTAGGATTTGACAGCTCCAATACGTTCAATCTCCATGCAAAAAACAGACGCTTTGCTCTGCCAACAGGGTTCTACAAGATGCGATACAACCAGTACCCTTGAGGTACTTACTCCTCCAGATCAGTAGGGGTTTTCAGGGCATTCAGCCATGAGGCATCTGTTGCTCAGTTTTTTAATGCTACCACCTGGTCTTCAGTTCACACATTCTCCAAGTTCTAATAGATGGATGTCCACACTTTCGGGTATGCGGTTTTCAATTGCAGGTTTTTTCAGTGGAACTGTGAGTAGGGTTTCTGTTTTAGTTGGCTTGTTGGCATGGTTTTGTTTGCCTTGTTGTTACCCATCCTTCTGATTCATTGCTTGGGGATATTCCCAGGGTCTTTTAATAACCTGCTTGTGTCCTGCACTATTAGGATAAAAGGATTTTGACTCAACTGTAAACTCCATATCATGGGAGTACAGTACAGGACACCCTCTGTGTTACTCTGCATTGCTTGCTAAAGGACCGGAGGCCTCACGGAGTGGGGATAGGGTTATAGAGGTATGCCTGGGGTGGGGGGGGGGGGGGGGCATCCAAAAGCTTTGCCAATGTCCAATCACATTAAAGGTAGCAGAGTGTAACCCAGGGTCTATGCATATACAGCCTATGTCCCTTACTGTACTCCATGATATGGAATGTACAGGAAAGTCAAAATTTCTCTTTAAAATACAAAATTTTGCCACGCACGCCCTCCCTCCTAGGATACCCTCGATGTCTGCCTACCTTGGGCCATTGAGGGCTTTTCAACCGTTTTGTCTCTTTCTTCATGTATGGTTCACATTGACTCCTCTGTTCAAAAGTTTGGTATACTATATATTGTGCAGGTACTTACTTCCAGGTTTATGCCCCACTACTTCATGTAGGTCACGCACTTCTGTTTTGTGAAGAAAACATTCTGTACCTACGTTGCAAAATATGTGCTGTACTTGGAATTTCTTCATTGTATTATCTTGTTTACTCAATAAAACTTTAAGAAGCTAAATTTAGCTACTCACAGCCTCATCAGTGTTTACTAACTGTACCACAATTCCCATTTGCTACTGCAGCAGGGGGGACTCAGCACAGGGCTGTGACATCACCACAATTGGAGTCAGGCCATACTTCCTTCATCCCCATAACAGAAGAAGGTCAATGCCTTCATACAGACCTGGGGGCTGAAGGTAAACACTGCGCACACACACACACACACACCATTGATTGCAGGTGTAATGCTTTGCAAGCTTAGATGCAAAAAAAAAAAAAAAAAAAAGTATAATAAAAAACAAGTGTTGTTGCATTTACTATTTTTTTTGCAAAAGGTGGACTGTGCCTTTAACTGCCTCAAAATAGAAATGGGCTAGCCTGTCTAATGTCCAGGGGCAGTAGAACAACTAATGTGAATCATGTGTATTTGAAATAAAAAACACCATACCAAGTATTTACAAATTAGACTTCATTTTATTCGGCAGGCAGCAGATCCAGCAAAACATTATGGAAATAGGAGTGTTGGCCCTTAAAAATGCCTTGCAAGAGTGTAAAAATAAAAACTGTACAAAAAAAATAAAATATTTGTTGCATTTCCGTTTGTAAAAGCACTAATCATAACACGAATGACCACATGATGTTTGATAATTAAAGTGCACCTGTCACTTAAAACCATTTTTCTGCACATTTAGCATTTATCAAAATGCCACTTACTGATTCACTCAGAATGATTGGCATCACTGAAGCACACTGCATGATAAATATTCATGTAGGCAGATTTCTATTTTGATAGTCATGTTTTGTAGCCAATTGTTTGGCTGAATTCCAAATGATTTCGGATTCAGTCCACAAAATGTATGCATATTATATATAGTGGTGCATTAAAATAACGTGTGTCTACCATTTGTAGGCTATGAATCTAAAATTTTATTTTAGATAGACATACATATTATAAATGGCTTTAGTCAGACTGCTGATGTATATTAATGCAGTGTTGATCAAACTGAGGCAAATCCTTTTAAAATCCAAACTTATACAGAGCAAAATAATGTTTGCATATTTTGCAGTCAAAATTGAGGCTTCAAAGCTTGAATTTACAGAGCCGCATAGATAAAGCCTGTTCCACTTTTCAGTTACTGTAAAGCATAACAGTACCTATTTAACAGCAGTATAAAATGCAACCAATTAAAAACTACATTTCAGCAGATTCAACCAACAGCTGGTAGCTAATGGTCAAGCTGCTTATGGCAATGTGTTATTTCCAATGCATTTAGAACTGGTAACAAGGCCACTAAGCAATAAATGATGGCTCTGAAACATTTTGAAAGTTCCAAAATATGCACATTTAGCAGGCAAGTACATACACATGGTAAAAAACAAGGCTCCGTTAAAGGAGCACAGACACGCACACAAACGCACATTCACTTACTTACATGAACATCTCCTCCTTTAAGAGGTAATTAAGTCAATGCACGGCAACCATGAATACTGGTAGCTTACAGCAATACAAACACCACTAATATCTTATGCTGGACCTAGTTTCCAGCTAATCCAGTGAAGATTCAAACATCAGTAACCATTTTCTAACCTAATCTGCAGCTTTAATTAAAAGGTCTTCCAGTATGCTGAACAGTTTGTATAAAACAATGGGAAAATTACTGCTTGCTTGATTACTGACCTTAAAAAAAAAAATATTTGTGTTTGACAGTTTTCGCTTATTGACAAACCAAAGCACAAAATGATGTGAAACTGAAGTCCTGTTTCACTTGTTGATTGTGTAATTTCTGCAATTACAGCAGCAGATGATTAAGCTTTGGTACAGGAATGACCAACATTCTGATCGGTCATGGCTTTATAATCTCCCTTCCTCGCACCAGCTTTATGAATACAAAAGTTAGAATCATGTGCTCAGGCAAAAGTTCCATTTTAAATCCCAAGGGCTGTTAGATTTGAGAAACATCTACTTCATGTTTATGTGTTTCCATACACAAAGCATATCTAAATTAAATCAAAAAGAGCATTTCTTAGCTTTCTAGATGTTCCCTTGAAGCAGGATTATACATAGGACTCTATATACAACTTCTATTGTGCTTTAGAAAACAAAATGTGCAATTAAGGGACAGTTTCTTTTAAAAGTGCATTCAACTACAAATGTACCACCCAAGCCTTGGGCTCGTCAATCTTTTTTATTTTTAGGACAGACTGTGTATAAAACTTATGAGGATCTTTCAGCACAGTACAGGCAGAGTTGATTATAAGCATAATTCCCCAGCACCCTGAACTGGGTAAAATTTGTAAGCAAGTAAAAAAAAGGTAAGCAGTATTTTTATATTTTTTTATGCTAAGTGAATGGAAACATGTAACAAATAAAAGTAGTTGTTAAACCAATCAGGCTGCAAACATGGAAATACACTTTAAGCCCGGGTTCACACCTATGCGAATTAGATGTGCGTTTCCGCACATCTAATTCGCATAGCAGGAGAATGTGACTGGCTCCCTATGGAGCCGGTTCACATATCTCCGGGGCGGCTGCGGAGCGCACTGCACAAAAACGCTGTGCGTCTTTGGCTCTGTTTCAGGGCCGTATTCAGGCATAGAATCGGCCCTGATTCGTCCCTAATACGGGGAACAGGGACGCACAGCGCTCCTGTACGATCCGCAGCCCGTTATGGTGTGAACCCGGGCTTAAGGCCACCTTTTCTTTCCCTAAATTTTAGCCCCCCTATGTACAAATTTAGCATTATTTTACTTCTTTTGCAAAAATAAAACAGCTTTCCATTTATTCTACACACACATACCTCACTCTCTTCATGGATGTTTAAAAACACTGCTCCATTACTTCTGCCCTACTTCCTGAAAAGACTTTACATCATGTCACAGGAAGGAGTTGACCAGCTGATCTCATTAGCACACACCCTGCATCATCTACCCTCAGCTAGTCAACTCCTTCCTGTGTCACAACCTATAGTCTGTCCAGGAAGTAAGGCAGAAGTAATGGAGCAGTGTTTTTAAACAGCCATGAAGACAGTGAGGTAAGCGTGGGTAGAATAAATGTAAAAAGCAGTTTTATTTTTGCAAAAGAAGTACATTAATGCTATATAGTTACATAGGGAAGCTGGAATTTAGAAGAAAAAAAAAAAAGATGAACAAAAAGGTGAACTTAGCCTTTAAGCCTGGCATTTGTCATTTTAACCATAAACCAGTGACAAAGCTGGTAGACAAAGGGAGCATGAAGCTGTGGCAAAATGTGGACATGAGCATGGTTTTACAGTGCAAATTCTCAACTACAACTCAGAAAATGACCTCCAGTCTATTATGTGCCTATAACAGCTTCTCCGGGTTTTAGATACCAAGTAAAATACCTTCAGTAAACACTAGATGGAAATAACCCTCTGTAATACAATGATTAGTAAACTGTATTTATACAAAAAGCCAACTGGCTAAACAACCAATAAATTAGAATATCAAAAAGTTAAAGTACATAATGAAAATCACTCTGTTACTGAAACTCCTCTTGCATAGAAAGAATTCTCAGAGTGCAGAAGAAAAACAATTGGTCGCATTTTCCTTTCACCCACCCACCCACCAAATACAAATAATTGCCCAACTTAAGCAGCAGATTTGTCCAACAGCTTCAAAGCCTGAGTGGCTCCTAGGGATGGAGTTCTAAAGCTGTACAATGTCTGCATGTGGAGCAAGGGTGCCTGGATATTGGCTGTCGGATGCTACGTGCAAACTTTCCCAGTATTCTGACCCCTAAAATGCAAGAGAAGAAAATATTTTAGGTAGTTTCAGAAGTCAACTTACTTCAGCAAACAGCAGCATTGTGATAAAGATGTTGAACACCATCATCCCCCATAAATTCCAAACTTCAGCAAAATATCACCATTTACATAATTAAATAGAACGGTTTTTATTCCCATCTGTGTCCCACTTGGGAGGTTTTCCTTCACTTCCTATCCTGTAGATACAAGTGAGAGAAAATCTTTACAAGTTAAAGTGGAGTTCCACCCAAAAGTGGAACTTCTGCTTATACGCTTCCTCCCCACCTCTGGGGCCACATTTGGCACCTTTCGGGGGGGGGGGGACTGGGATCTGTTTTTGACAGGTCCCCTTCCCCACTTCCAGAGATGAGGCCTCGACCTGATCTGCCAGAAGTTCAGCCCCCCTCATCTTTCCCCCAACGCCAGGCCAATTAGAAAGCACAGCGAGCTTCGCACATGCACAGTACGGAACCAGCTGTGAAGCTGAAAGGTTTCACTGCCAGGTTCCCTTACCAGGAATGGCAGCGGCAGCACCTGGGAGTCGATCCAAAGACCGGCTGGGGTGCCGACATTGTGGGCTCCCTGGACAGGTAAGTGCCCTAATATTAAAAGTCAGCAGCTGTAGTATTTGTAGCTGCTGACTATTAAAAAAAAAAATTACCCAGGCTGGACCTCCTCTTTAAAGTGATTGTAAAGGTTTTTTTTTTTGGTTTTTTTTAGGTAAAATAATAAGCATGTTATACTTACCTGCTCCTGTTGTGTCCCCACAGCAAGCAGCTTGCAATGGGGGAACCCGAGCCAAGCCACAGTTCCCCGTGTCCATTCAGACACGGAAACGTGTCCCCTGCACCACCCCCTTTCTCTCCTCATTGGCTGACTGACTTTGATTAACAGCAGTGGGAGTAAATGGCGCTGCGGTCTCAGCCAATGAAGAGGGGAGTCCCGGCCAGCCAAGTGTCTTGTACAACATTGCTGGACCTAGAACCTTCTGACTTTACAACACCTTTAAGGAAAGTGCCTTTTTGACAGATGTCATTGGAAACCAGTGTCCTCATTAGTAGATTTTTCCCCCCCTATTCCTGTCCACTTAACATAAGACTTTGATAGAATTCTGTGGAATGGGGCTACTTGTGGCAAACATTACATGGCTTTGGTCTTCGATTTATTAAATGGCTTTAACTTCTCTAAGCTTCTCCCATGGCCAGAATTTGTGTCAATGGGTGGACATCTGATGATTTTCTACGTGCCAGGGGCACTAGACAGGGATGTTTTTTTTCCTCACTTGCACACCATTGCGGTAAAACCTCTGGCGGCTTGATTCATGGACTAGAGGGTACTAAAAGGCAGTTTTATGCTTTCTCTGCATTAAGGGAAAAAAAAACAAAAAAAACTATCCACTGTCTGTGCCTCTGCTCCCCCCTTCCCAAAACACTTACCAAACACCTCCCTCGATCCACTATGGTCTCTGCCTGCAGCCCCCGCTTTGCTGTCTTTCTGCATTCAAGCGCTTTACTTAGAGCAGCGGGAGTCATTGGCTCCTGCTAGGTCAGTCAAATCCTGTGAGGAAGGAGTGGGGGTGGTGCCTAACAGCACAGAATGTCCCCAGCCCCAAAAGCAAGCATCAGACCAGTGTTTAGCATTAGTGTGATTCAGCGCTAGCCACCTTTTTGCCTTTTACGTGTATTATGCGTTTTACGACAGTGGTATTGTAGATGCTTAGACGTTAGCCACACATTTAGTTTTCCATCTATGTTATATTCCTTCTTATTGCTTTTGGCCACATATTACAATTAGAACTCATTTAGCATTTTTTTTATTTTTATGGTTGGTGTTCTCCTCTGCATGTGTGGATTGGAGCTGTGGGCGGGATAGTGGTTTAGGAGCACAGTGATACCCGAGCATTTTGTGAGAGGCATGCTTTCACTTTGTTCTTTTGTTCACACTTCCACTCTTGTTTTTAGCCTTTCTAAAACGCTGGAGAAGTTATCTGGAAAGTATTATTTTTTTATTTTTTTTTTACAGAAAAGTTGTATTGAATTTTCCAACTACAAGCATACATACCTGGTGGATAAAGGGTAAAGACATCTACTTTATCTTGAAGGATTACAGAAAGGCATACTGAGACATTTTAGCAATAGCACATGGTGATAAAAAAAGAATACCATATTCTTCACATATGACAAACTCAATGATTCCTACACAGGCATTTGAAGTATAAAACAACTTCTAGGCTTCCCAGTTCACTGTTTTCTGTCTTTAGATGTTCCCGCTTTGAAGTGGGTTTAGCCATGTTTAGCCTTTCTGATCAGATCCTGGATGCACATAATTCTATTTTCCCTAAATGCAGCTAAACGGTTGCAAATAAACATTTAATGATACTAATGAGAAATTACTACATGTATTTATATGCTTTTAGAAATGTCCTCTAAAAGCATATGAACACAGATTTGACACTGCCAGTGTAATATAACATACATACCTTAACTTTGCATTTTCAGCTTCAACTGTGCCAGTAACTATGTGTCCATTTCTATGGCTATGTGTGAAGTCTCATGAGGACCTGAAGTACAAAAAGATACAAAACAGCTGTTTTTACGAACAAACATGCCTTCTTCAATATTTGCAGTTTTAGATGTAGTGTGAAAGCTAAACACATATGTAATTAAATTTAGAATTAGTCCAAGGGTTTGTTAAAGGACAGAAATATGCTTGTGTACGGAGTCCGCTTGGGGCATTCACAACCTTTTTTGCAGCATCAAAAGTCTAGGTCCTATAGCTGCTAGCTGGATATAGCTGAGAATTCCAATACAAAGATCTTTTCAGAGATTTATGAAAACATTTGGGTGAATTAAGCCTCTAGCTATACTAGATTTCGGAGAATTGTAATAGGTCATTTTATGGGATTTTTAGGGCTATGTTTTTGGGCAAAATTAGATTTTTTGCATTACCTGCAAAATTGATTTCTTTAAGTACAGTACAAGACAGGACACAGTAGATTTAGAGAAGACTGGGATATAGGCAGGTATGTTGAGGTGATTGGACACTAGCAAAAAGACTGCAAAGGTTTCCATATAACCCCCTCCCACTCTCAGCAAGCCTCAGTTCTTTAAGCAAGCACTAAAGACCACAAAGGGAAGGGTGGCCTGTGTCCTTTCTTTAAAATCCATTTCTTGGGGGTACAGTAAAGTCAGAAAACCCATCCCATTTTCTTGTGCATACAGTACATGAAACAGGCAGATTCAGAGACGACTTGGGCATCCCAATGCATCCCCACAACAAACCCAGTCTACAGACACACACACACACACACACACCTCCCAAAAAAATAAATAAAAATAAAATCACCTTGCGACCAAAAGCAGCATCAGCCAAAGCCTGAACATCTACACAGTAAAACTTTGGAAGGCAGCCTTACAAATCTGCAATGCTGAAAGCTGAAGAGCCCATGCACCGACAGATCTAGTAGAGTGATAAGTCACTGGAAAGAGAGGAGCCCTATATGTTTGGCCCAGTTGGCCCTAACACCTAACAATGGTGGAACAAGATGCAGGGAAAAAAGGTGAAAGGAAGACACCACCTTAGTAGAAAGAGAACTTAGGCCTAACGATGACCATATCCTTGTGAATCACCAGGAAAGGCTCCCTATAAGATAAATCCGCCAGCTCTGACACCCTCCTAGCAGAGGTAATCATTGTCAGGAAAACCACAATAAGAGTAAGGTCAGTTAAAAATAAATCTGTAATGGGCTCACAAGAGAGGGGGGAACCTGCAGCACCAAAATTACCATATTCAAGTCTCACGGTGTTACCAGAGGCTATCTGGGGGCAGCAATATATCCAACCCCTTGAACAAACGCCTTCATTCAGGGAGTGAGATGCCAACGGTCTTTGAAAAAGAATAGCCCAAAGATGGTATTTGGCCCTAAATCGTACTCAGGGCCAACTGCTGATCCAGCTCCGATTGAAGAAAACCCAGGATATTTCCCATGGAATACTGACGAGGTCTAACCTTCTGCTGTTCCCACCAGGCATAAAAAAAAAAAAAAAAAAACCTTCCAGCTGTGGCAATAGACTTTAGCAGAATTAGATTTTTTGGGCACCTAATCGCATAGTGATTTGTGTCAATCATGTATTTTTTACTTGTGTACAGTATCTAAACCTCTATTCAAATGAAAAAAATAGTGGAATAAATAGTGGCGCTCAAAAAAATAGAATGCCATTATGGGAATCCCATGATTAAGTCCTTGTGACGAAACATGTTGGGGCGTGGCTGTACGGCAATCTACGCGTGACATAAGACATTATGACGTGACACGCTGCATCGGGAAGTGGAGGCTCGGGTCGAGGAGTGGATGAGATTGTCATCAGCCACCGTACACCTTGGGTCCGCCGTGACCGCAATATATCGCTCAACCAGTGCATGGAATTCCTTGCTGTGTTTATGCTTGCTGTGAATTTGACATATGTGAGTACAATGGTGATGGATTATTGAACTTTTTCTAATAAATCGTTTGAAACTTTATCACACTATTGGAGCGCTTTTATAATTTACATGTGGAGAAATCACTACATGGGAAGTTTCCTGATGCACACGACTGGAATTTGGAGATCTTTTTTAACCCCTGTATGTGTGGGTTGAGGCGAGTTTGGCCAAACACGAGAGTGTGAGGCTAATGCACCTGGTGAGTGCGTGTCTTTGAGGGGAGTGGAATCTGTGGCACAGAGGTGTGGTGGATGATTAGAAGAATTGCACATTGAATACTTGGAAACATATCACTCATTTGATTTTTTTTTACAGTGTTCATGGACTTTTTTATACACCATATGTTCATTCAATAGAGACTTTAATAGTTTGCACTTGTCACAGGGTGATATCAGTTTGATAACATGTTCAGTGATTGTAATAATTTTATAGTTTGTTATTTATACACTACTTGCTTTTGCACTGGTCACAGGGTGATATTATTTATCACACCATTATTTTCATTCACGGTTTTCTCTTCATTGAGAAACATTGTTTTATCATTTTATCATTTATTATGTTTTTTCACATATATGGTATATTTTTTTGGAGCGCCACTATTTATTCCACTTTTTTTCCATTTGAATAGATACTGTACACACATTTGCTTTATTTAAGTGGCAGCTGTAGGAATCGCTTTGCACGTATCCAGGAGCGCGGTGGTGGTAGCACAGGTGAGGGCGGGTTGATCTTGTTGGCCATCAGTTTGGAATGTATTTTTTACTGTATATTACCATCATGTACTAGAACACTATGAATTTATTCCAATATGAATCTCTTATAGGTCAGCTCTTCAAAATTTTAATATGTCTTTATCACAATGGAAACTGCCATTATGTACTTTTAGAATTATGGAATGTTTAAATATGATCTTTTAAAAAATTGAAAACTTTATGTACGCTGTATTTTTAAAGTGACCTGTCTCATTTAAAATCCCATGACCATTGCCATTTTGTTAGCATGTATAATTAGGGATGGAGGCATGCTGCGTTTGGTGCCTTCAGGTAGAGCTGCACGATTCTGGCTAAAATGAGAATCATGATTTTTTTGCTTAGAAGATAGATCACGATTCTCGTGGCGGAACATCTTTTACATTAAAACAAAAAAAAAAAAATGCGCTAACTTTACGTTTTTTTTTTTTTTTTAATTCATTGAAGTGTATTTTTTCCCAAAAATTGCGTTTGAAAGACCACTGGGCAAATACAGTGTGACATAAAATATTGCAGCAATTGCCATTTTATTCCCTGGGGTCTCTGCTAAAATATATATATAATGTTTGGGGGTTCCAAGTAATTTTCTAGCAAAAAATATTGATTTTAACTTAAGAAACAAGTGTCAGAAAAAGATTTAGACTTTAAGTGGTCAACCACTTCAATACAGGGCACTTATACACCTTCCTGCCCAGACCAATTTTCAGCTTTTGGCGCTGTCGCAGTTTGAATGACAATTGCGCGGTCATGCTACACTGTACCCAAACTAAATTTTTATAATTTTGTTACCACAAATAGAGCTTTCTTTTGGTGGTATTTGATCACCTCTGTGGTTTTTATTTTTTGCTAAACAAATTTAAAAAAAAACGAAAATTTTGAAAAAAATAAAAGTTTTGCTTTTGTTTGTTAAAAAATTTTGTAAATAAGTACGTTTTCTCTTTCACTGATGGGCACTGATAAGGCGGCACCGATGAGGTGGCACCGACGATGGGCACTGATATGCAGCACTGATTGGTGGCACCGATATGCAGCACTGATGGGCATTGATAGACGGCACTGATGGGCACTGATAGACTGCAAAGATGGGTTCTTATGGGTGGCACTGATAGGCGGCACTGCTGGGCACTGATGGTCACCGATACGTGGCACTGATACGCATCCCTGGTGGCACTGGCAGTGGTAGGCATTGTGAGTGGGCACTGATTGGCAGCTGCCTGGGCATTGATTGACAGCTGCCTGGGCACAGATTGGTATTTCCCTGGGGGTCTAGGTGGCATACCTGGTGGTCCCGTGTGGATGGCTTCCCTGGTGGTCCTGGGTGGGTTCCGAGGGGGGGCTGTGGCGATAATCAGCACAGACCCCCCCCGTCAGGAGAGCAGCCGATCGGCTCTCCTCTACTCGCGTCTGTCAGACGCGAGTGAGGAAAAGCCGATCACCGGCTCTTCCTATTTACATCGTGATCAGCCGTGATTGGACACAGCTGATCACGTGGTAAAGTCTCCGTCAGAGACTCTGTACCTAGATCGGTGTTGCAGGGTGTCAGACTGACACCCCGCAACAACGATCGCCGTGGTGCGCGCCCCCGGGGGCGTGCAGCGGCTCAATATCCTGCGGACGTCATATGACGCCCAGTCAGGATATTGAAACCACTTTGCCGCCGTCATTCTGCTATATGGCGGGCGGCAAGTGGTTAAACTTCCTGCATTTACATGTTATTAAAAACTTGGCAGACTGCCCAGATTTTTTCTTTACACACACAAGTGTATCCCTTTGATCTAAGTAGGAAGCATTAGTTACAATGTTTCATGTTAAAAACTTGGCAGACTGCTCGGATTTTTTCTTTTGACAGCTGAGTGAGCGGATAAATCTCTCCACTTGTTATATGAAAGAATTGGCAAACTCTGCAATAAAGATCATCGGGGGGTTGAATTGAGATCGCAATTTTTTTAAGGATTAATTGTGCAGCTCTACCTTCAGATCACAACTGGTTTCTAACCGCATAGTGATGACTGACTCACACAGACCTATCTCTTAGGACTTGGGCTTCAACAGCCAAGCCGTTAAAGCTAGTAACAGAAAAGCAGATTGGAACACTGAACCTGAAACAGTAGATACAGATGGTCTTGTAACAGCCACAAAATATCTGCCAGAACCCCAGAAACATCTACTTACCATTTTATTCTTGGCCAGTTTGGAACCAAGAGAATCACTCCGACTCGATTCACTGAAGCAGGCAAGGGAGGATTTTTTGGGGAGGAAAAAGTTATATTTCAGGGAGAACTGATCCCATGGGGTTCCCAGGGCATCCACCACAAAGACCCTGTGATCGAGACATGAACCCTTCTACCTTGTGGTTAAATCAGGATGCTAGAAGATCCACATCCACTGTCCCCAATCTCTGACAAATGTCCAAAACATTTCCAAGTGTGGGAACCACCATCCTGAGTCAAGCTGGCGGAGAAAATCTGCCTGTCAATTTTCCACACTTGGAATGTGTGGCGCCAACCAGGCTGAAGCATGACGTTCTGTCTACTACAGAATCAGGTCTGCTTCTCCTTGTGCAGCCCGACCTCAGATTCTGCCCTGGTGGTTAATATAAGCCACTGCCATGGCACTGTGATTGAACCCATGTCAGCAGTCCCTGAAGGCAGCATGTCCACTTCCGAAGGGCGAGATAAATAGCTCTGAGTTCCAAAATATTTATGGGAAGCCAGAATTCCATCACTGACCAAGTGTCGTGCACTGTTGCTGACCTGATGACACCTCCCCAGCTCAAGAGGCTGGCATCCATCATAAGAACCATCCAAAGCCAAGTCAAGGAAAGAAAGGACTTTCACAACTCCAGCGCTAGATTGGATATTCATAATGCTACAGTGTCTGGCCTCTGCTGACAGGTACATGGGTCAATACAAAGAAATAGTCTGTCCCACACAGCCAGGATACTGTGTTGTAATGGCCCAGAGTGAATCTGAGCATACCACGCCTTGCAGGAGGCCACCATCAGATTCAGGACCCTCATCCATAACGGCATTAAGGTTCAACGATGGAATAGGAGTGTCCATGCCTGAGATTCAGCAACGTGATTTTTGTTGGAGAAGAAACACTTAAGCCAGAGTCGTATCTAGGGTGCGTGTGAGTCATGGCAGATTGTTGGAGGTTAAGGATCTAGCCAAAAGCCTGCGACAGTGGAGCTGTCTGCTGAATGTTGTGGGATAGAATCTGGGGAGATATGGCCCTCAACAGTAGGTCATCGAGGTACCCTAAATATTTACCCAAAGAACAAAGCAGAGCAAGTACCGGAGAAAAGACCTTTATGAAGATCCGAGGAGCCATGGAGAGGCCAAAAGGAAACGCCACATATTGAAAGTGCTGTTCGCCTAGGGTAAAACCCAGAAAGTATTGATGCAGAGGATAAATGTGGGCATGCAAATAAGCATCTCTGATGTACAGCAAAGCCAGGAAACCCCTTGTTGAAGGGAGGTGATGACTGACCTGGTAGATTCCATGTGAAATTTCAGTATTCTTAACTGTTGAAAACTTTAAGGTCCAAGATGGGGCCCACGTCTCCACTGGGTTTTAGAACCACAAATATAGTGCATCCGGAAAGTATTTCAAAGCGCTTGGCTTTTTTCCACATTTTGTTATGTTACAGCCTTATTCCAAAATGGATTAAAATAATTATTTTCCTCAAAATTCTACAAACAATACCCCATAATGACAACGTGAAAGAAGTTTATTTGAAATCTTTGCAAATTTTTTAAAAAATAGAAAAAAAAAGGCCCATGTACATAAGTGTTCACAGCCTTTGCTCAATACTTTGTTGAAGCACCTTTGGCACCAATTACAACTTCAAGTCTTTTTGAGTATGATGCTACAAGCTTGGCACACCTATTTTTGGACAGTTTCTCCCATTCTTCTTTGCAGGACCTCCCAAGCTCCATCAGGATGGATGGGGAGCGTCAGTACACAGCCATTTTCAGATATCTTTTCAGAGATGTTCAATCAGGTTCAAGCTCAAGAGTGGCTCTGGCTGGGCCACTCAAGGATATTTACAGAGTTGTCCTGTAGCCACTCCTTTGTTATCTTGGCTGTGTGCCCAGGGTCGTTCTCCTTTTGGTAGAACCTTTACCCCAGTCTAGAGGTCCAGAGCGCTGTTGAGCAGGTTTTCATAAAGGATGTCTCTGTACATTGCTGCATTCATCTTTCCCTTGATCCTGGCTAGTCTCCCAGTTCCTGCCGCTGAAACACATCCCGACAGCATGATGCTGCCATCACTGTAGGGGTGTATTGGCCATGTGATGAGCGATGCCTGGTTTCCTCCAGACATGATGCGCTTGCTGATGAAACAAAGAGAATCTTTGTTTCATCAGACCAGAGAATTTTGTTTCTCATGGTCTGAGTCCTTCACGTGCCTTTTGCAAACTCCAGGCAGACTGTCGTGTATTTTACTGAGGAGTGGCTTCCGATTGGCCACTCTACCATACAGGCCTGATTGGTGGAGTGCTGCAGAGTTGGTTGTTCTTCTCGAAGGTTCTCCTCTCTCCACAGAGAAATGCTGGAGCCCTGTCAGAGTGACCATCGTGTTCTTGGTCACCTTCCTGACTAAGGCCCTTCTCCCCTGATCGCTCAGTTTGGCCGGACAGCCCGCTCTTGAAAGAGTCCTGGTGGTTCCACACTTCTTCCATTCACAGATGATGGAGACCACTGTGCTCATTAGGACCTTGAATGCTGCATACAAATTTCTGTACCCTTCCCCAGATTTGTGCCTCGATACAATCCTGTCTTGGAGGTCTACAGACAATTACTTGGACTTCATGGCTTGGTTTGTGCTCTGACATGCACCGTTAACTGTGGGACCTTACATAGAGACAGACTATAGAGACCACAGGTGGGCTCCAATCAAGTTGTAGAAACATCTCAAGGATGATCAGTGGAAACAGGATGCACCTGAGCTCAATTTTGAGTGTCATGGCAAAGGCTGTGAATACATTAAGTATATATGTGATTTTTTTTTTTTTTAATAAATTTGTACAGATTTCAAACAAACTTCTTATACGTTGTCATTATTTGGTATTGTTTGTAGAATTTGGGAGGAAAATAATGAATTTAATCAATTTTGGAATAAGGCTGCAGCATAAGAAAAAGTGGAAAAAGTGTAAATACTTTCTGGATGCACTGCAAGTTGGAGTAAAAACCTTAAAACCTTTCCCAACCAAAACAGTGACCACCGGGGAAAAGCTTTTGCAGGTAAACACAGAAACTGTGCTCGCTGTGGAGATCTAGTCATATTGTAAGTCATAAAATCGGGGAGGGTGTCGGAGACGAGCGTTAGCTAGTTGTCTTGCTAGATGACAAACGGACCTCAAAAAGGTCCAGAATGTCCAGACCGAGAAAACACAAAGGCCAACAGACAGTGCTCTGTCATTGTGCACAAGGCTTGGAGCCATGTTTTGGCAAGCTTGGGTGTCCAAGCCTTGCATTTGTAATTCTCCCTTACTCATAGTAACCTTTATGATAAAGGTGTACAGCTCCTCTCCAAAGAAACTACCTCCCGCAAATAGAATCCTCTCCAGGTGGTTATTGCATGCTGCACCCTCCAATACTTGAGCCAAAACAGCCAGTGAATCTAAATAGAAAAAAGGCTCACTCTAGACCAGGGTTCCTCCAGAGGTTGCTAGGTGTTCCTTGAGCAATTTCTTCCTCTCAGATAAAGTTCCCACTGACACCATTAATCTTTT
This sequence comes from Lithobates septentrionalis, assembly GCA_037952835.1. Taxonomy (NCBI): domain Eukaryota; kingdom Metazoa; phylum Chordata; class Amphibia; order Anura; family Ranidae; genus Lithobates; species Lithobates septentrionalis. The sequence goes on from JBBDGP010002825.1 coordinate 107,993, forward strand.
TAGCCATCTGTGAAGGGGGTAAATCTTCCCAATGTCCACAAGTGTAATGCCGCGTACACACGATCGGACTTTCTGGCATACTTGGTCCGGCACACTTTCCGACGGACTTTGTCCGCCAGGTGCGCCGGACTTTAAAACGGACGGACTTGCCCACACACGACCGGACTTTCCGGCGGGCTAAGTCCGCCCGTCTTTCCGACGGACTTTCGCCAGAGTTACGGCGGACTTGCAGAATGAACGGACTTGCCCACACACAAGTTCATTCATTTAGAACGCGACTCAGGTGCGACGGGACTAGAAAAGGAAAAGCAATCTTGCCGCTTTTATAATAAATTTTAAAAACCTGTGTAGTGAGTTTTATTATTGACACTTTTTCCCTAGGTGAATGGGTAGGGGTACCATGTACCCCATACTCATTCACATAGGGTGGGGGGGCCGGGATCTGGGGGCCCTCTTATTATAGGGGGCTCCCGGATTCCGATAAGCCCCCCTGCCCGCAGACCCCGACAACCAACCGCCAGGGTTGTCAAGAAGAGGCCCTTGTCCTCATCAACATGGGGACAAGGTGCTTTGGGGTGGGGGGGCCCCGCAGTGCGACCCCTCCCCCAAAGCACCCACCCCCCATGTTGAGGGCATGCGGCCTGATACGGTTTAGGAGGGGGGCGCTCGCTCGTCCCCACCCCCTTTCCTGACCGGCCGGGCTGCGTGCTCGGATCGGGGTCTGGTATGGATTTTAGGGGGGACTCCACGCCGTTTTTTCAGCGTAGGTGCTTCCCTTTATAATCCATGCCAGACCTAAGGGCCTGCTATGCACCGCGCTCGCCGCAATAGGAAAATTAGTTTTTCCTATTGCAGCGAGCGCGAAATGCAATACCCTGCCCTTGCGTCGTATCTGGTCCGTTGAACCAGCATACAGACGAGCGGGCTTTCCGTCGGACCAGCACACAGACGAGCGGACTTTCCGCCAGAAACTGACTGAGTCTGACGGAAAGATTTAAAAAATATGTTTCAAATCTAGGTCCAGCGGGCTTTTGGGAAAAAGTCCGCCAGAAAAGTCCGCCGGAGCCTACACACGATCGGATTGTTCGGCGGACTCTGGTCCATCGGACCAAGTATGCCGGAAAGTCCGCTCGTGTGTACGTGGCATTAGGGACATTCTTCTCACTGACCATCACACAAATGTATCATGACATGTAGCTATAGTATGTTGTTCAGGGGTTCCCAAAGACCAAAAAGGTTATTTCAATGGTTCCTCTGTTCAAACACCGTTTTGATGGTGAATTACTATTTGCTTCCATTAAGCATTTAGATCAAGAATCAGAGGGCGGCGTCACCACTCTCTGAGCCGCTGCACTTTCTGCCGATGATGCAGCCAATACACAAGCCACTCTGGTTATTCCTGAGCGAGGCTTGACCCGCAGGTGGTCTGGTTGATGCAATCAGGGTGGGAGTAACGCTGATGGAACGAGACCTGCTGATGCCATTGCGTTGTCCTACTTTCCATTACAAGCGCTTGTTTATTCATTCAAATGTGAGTGTTCCCAATTTTATTAAATTTAATTTGTTATTACGGGTTTACACTATGTAGAGTATTTGTTTCCTTTTTGGTCACACTGCTTGACTACATGAGAAAGACTCTGCTCATCTTGTTGGTCAAATCTGCAAAGCGTTCATCTGAGCCATCCGTTGGAGGGAGGGATCATCTTCCACTTTGGTCAGAAGTACAAGCATGGATGTCCCATGTATTGGTGTTCACACCATAAGCCTTGTTGACTCATTGAGCGTATGCCCGTTTGAGTCCATTCACTCCAGCAAGCCTTTTCACAACCATTGGTGGTCGTTTTGTATACTCACTCAACATTTGATGTCACGAGGAACACTTCTTTTTTCAATTGATACAGTGCATTTTTTACCATTATTCATCTTTTCACTTTATGGACTTCCCAAAAAGTTAGGACACCTTATGGACTCATTTAGTGTTTAATATATAATTTTGTGCTTATTCACATTGATTTATACTGATTTTAAAACACATTGGTTTCATACACATGATTTTGTAGCAGTACAGAATCTTTAGCGCTGCACATATTTCTGATTTCAATGGTTCCTCTGTTGAAAAGGTTGAGAAAGGCTGTTCTAGATATTTGAGGTAGGGAGTCAGCCATCTTGTCTAAACAAGATCTCAGAGCAGTCGGCAGCAGTTCCAAACGCTGAAGAAGCTCAGGGCCTATAGCAATGGATGGGTAAAAATTTCTTATCCATGGAGTCCTTAAATGTCAGTAAATCCTCCAATGGTACAATTGAAAACCTGTTAAAACAGGCAATTGCTGAATCAACCTCAATTGCACTCATTTAGTGAGAAATTAATCTTCTTTAGGGTATTGTTAAGTAAAGTGTTTCGGTGGAGTATTCCAGTTCTAGACATGTCCCTACTTCATCAATAAACACTGAGATAGTAATCACTCAGCTTATGTGATAAAGTGACATAAGGGGCTGATCCTAAAACCTGGTACACTACAGGTTTTTTTTCGTGCATCCCCACGGGTTGCACAAAAAAAAGAACTAACAGCTCCAGTCGGAGCCCCTGTACTAACCATGCAAGGTTAGTCCAGCAATCTCCCCGCTAAGCTGTTGTGTTCTGACAGGGGGACACCCCCCTCCCAGGACACTCCAATCAGTGCTCTCTGCCATTGGCTGAGAGCGCTGATCAGGAGTCGGTTGGCTGCTACTTTTCCAGCATGCACATCCAACATGCACACCAGCAGAATGTCGGCCGGTATTTTTTGTACCGGCATATGTCTCCCGACATTCTGCCCATGTGTACGGTGCTTTAGAAGAGACCTCAGACTCAGAAAACAGCCTTCAACCCACCCTCTTTTTGCTCCTTATCTGCCTCACTAGCCTCTTCAGGAAAGGAAACTAATAGAGAAGGGAGCAGGAGTCTTTTATGACCTTGATGGCCCACGGACTGAATAAGATCCACAATCTGTCTGATAAGCGTAGACATAGAAACTGCAAAGTCCTTCTCGCAGAGGCATGAGACCTGTGGAGCGCCTGAAAGGGCAATGGATACGTCAAAGGAGGGGGAACAACTTGGCAAACTGTCAGTGGCTGAATCCCCAGGATGGGTCAGTGCAGCTCATACAGCCCCACTGGTAGTCAAAGACCACATCCTCTCCTGTGTCCCTCCATAAAAAGTGATGTATAGGGTACTCACTGTGGCCTAGGAGGTGATGAAGGGGTTAAAAAAACAGTATGTCGCCCAGTATCTTACTACACAGATGTGTTGCCAAAGCCCCCTTCACAATCTGCAATCGCCCTCAGGAAGCTTTACTGCTCATGTGGTAAATAAGCAAAGTCCTAAAATGGTCACTGCACTGTCTGATACATGCTCAGTATACACAAGATTCTTAGAGAGGGTAGTAAGACTGCCTGGGGCTGTCCGCACCTGTGCCTGAGCGGCAGTTATTGGCCTTAAGAGACCCTACTACTAATACTCATTGGAAGAGGAAAGGAGGAAGACCAGGAGGTCAGTGTGGACATAAGCCCCACTGTAAGTGAGAGGAATGGAGGGTTACCCCGCCAGGGCATGCACTTCCGCAAAGGGAAGAGCAGTCATTAACCCTTTCTAAAACCAGTTTCACTCAGTTTAGAAGGTCATACCCCCCACCCACAGCAAGGGGGCCTTCAAGGACTGGGTCACATTGGTACAGATTACCTCTGCCCTGGACCTGTATAGCAGCCTGCAGCTAACCCAGCATGGGACAATACATGCCAAGGTGGGCCCCTAATGAAGGATTAAGTTCACAAAGTAACTTTACAGGTCGGCATATATTTTCTCTGGTGGGGAAACTGTGTAAGATGCCAGTCGCAGTCATACCAGAGCAACAAATTTTTACTGAAGAATTCAGTAAATGTGACCGACAAAATAAAATCCCCACTAGAGTGTAAAGAAGACACCCAATACCTAAAGACAAGCGATAAACTGAGGCTTGCTGGGAGGAGTTATAGGGGGGTCCTCGCAGTCCCTTTTGCCAGTGTCCAATTACCTGAAGGTACTTTCCTATAACCCAGTTGTCTCTGAATCTGCCTGTGTCTTGTACTGTATAATTAAGAAATTACAATTTCTAGCAAAGAGTGTAAAAATATGCGGTAGGACCATCTAGCGTGACATTTCTATGTTAAGAACAGATTAGAGCATCCCCCAACTACCCGACACAATTCTAAGCTACTTCTGTGTTTTCAAAGCCTCACCTGGATTTTCTTCATCTGTACCATCATCATCATCATCCCACTGATTCTCTCTAGACAGCAAAGGGTTTTGAGATTCTGAAACTGTTCTCATTGGAAAGGATAGTCCATCTCCAATACTAAGAAAAAAGAAAACAAATACACAGCAGTGTATAGTGATGTAAATAATACAATGCAGAGGAAAAAATAAAAACAAGTTACTCATGCATTTCTTCTCATCGATTTGAACTCCTTAAAGCAGATCAACCTGAATTATAATGTTGCCTTTCATCCACCACTCCTTCCCTCCACAAAATCGGGCTTTTCTTTCCTTTGTTTAGGTTTTTTTTTTTTTTTTTTTTAAATAATAAAGATCTGAAAAGCCCCCCCCCTCCCCCCCCCCCAATGCACGTCAGTCGCCTAGGAGTTGACGTGCACTTTGCCCACTCTGCCTCCTGGGCTATGTACAGTACATCATATATCCCAGTAGGCATAGCCTTTCATTGAGAAAAGAGGGGGAGGGGGCTAGCAGTATGCCATTGGAGAGTCGCCAGCTAAACCCAGAAGAGCCGGAAGCTTTCTGATGACTTAACCAGAGAAGATGGCAGTGCAGGGCTGATCAGGGGCAGAAGAGAAGGGGTGGGGGTTGGGTGGACAAAGCGGAGATCGAATTTAACATTTATTTTTATGGCAACTAAACAAATCCCTGGCAAACCCTGGAAATTTACAACTCTTAGTTAGTGACAAAATCTGTACCCATAGGGTTAGACTTACACACACACACACACACTGGAGGATTAGGTGCAGCCCCTTGGGGATGTTAGGGTCCACATGTCAGGTACCCTATACCAAGTAAGCTGACCAACGCCACCATAAAATATTATTAAAAAAAAAAAAAAAAAAAAAAAAAAAAAAAGTATGCAAAAACCTGCTAGCCTACCTTGTAAAGAGAGGAATTAACCAAAGATTTTTCTGTTTCCCAAACACTTGATCCAAGTTCTTTCTAATGCCCAGGTGGAAGCCATTTTTATCAGGACCACTGTGAAACACTGGGGTTGAGAAGGCCTCTATAGGAGGTAAGAAAAAGGACAAGGCAGTTATTACAAATATTCCTACAAATATTTTTCTCAGCTCATACAGTTCCCATTTTATTTTAGACTATATAAAAAGATTCAATCAATCTAGATCTGTTACAATTAAGTAACTATATTACTGGTGCCCAACACGTGGCTCATTGACCCTTTACATGCAGCCTACGGACTATTGGGCACCATATGGACAGTAGAATTGAAGCGGGGTGTTGGTTGCTGAATCGCTCCGTGTGTTCCAGCACCTGGCATTGAAGGAGAGAAGGGATGGGCGTGAACTTTAAGTTTCATGATCCCTGGGGGGGGGATTTACTTTCACTGCCAGTGACCACCGACTTGGAGGGAGTAATGTAGGGAGTAGGGTGGGGGTTAATATCACCGACACTAGTGCTGGTGGATATTTATGCGTCCACTGACACCAATGTTGGGGAATATGAATACATTCACTGACACCAATTGCTGGGGGTTATTGTACTCCCAACTTCTTCAGTGTGCATTGCGATACACTGCAAAACACAGACATTTTTGGGCGTTGAGATGCAAAAATGCGCTGCTATTGTGCAGCCCTCTGGAAGCGTCGGGGGTCCCATTTGTGGCCCTATGTAATTTTCAAGTTGACCACCAGTGAACTATATGAATTTAACCACTTCCCGCCCATCATATAGCAGAATGACGGCCGCAAAGTGGTTACGTTATCCTGACTGGGCGTCATATGACGTCCAGCGGGATGAGTCGGTGGTACGTTGTGTCACTCTGACACACCGCATCTCCAATCTTGTTAAAGAGTCTATGACATAGGCTCTTAACCATATGATCAGCTGTGTCCAATCACAGCTGGTCACATCGTAACCAGGAAGTACCGTTTATCAGCTTTTCCTCTATTCGCGCTGACAATAGCAGATCAGCGGCTCTCCTGACGACGACGGGGGGGGAGGGGGGGGCATCTGCACTGATAATCATCAGTGCAGACCCACCAGGGATGTCCACTAGAGCTCACCAGGGATGCCCACCCATGTCCACCAGGAATGCAAATCTGTGTCCATCAAGGAGGCCAATCAGTGCCCATTAGAGATGCCACAGTGCCCAACAGTAATGCCTGTCAATGCCTCCTCATCAGTGCTGCCTATCAGTGCCCATCATTGCCACCCATCAGTGGGGCCTATCAGTGCCACCTCATCAGTGCAGCAGAAAAATTACTTAGTAACAACATTTTTATTTGTTTAGCAAAAAAAAAAAAAAAAAAAAAACAGTGATCAAATAAAACCAAAAGAAAGCTCTATTTGTGGGAAGTGCCCAGTATTGAAGTGGTTAAAGGGGTGCTCCAGCAGTGTTAAGTTTGTCAGCAAATTTCAATTTAGTTTTAGTCTTAGTCTTCTGACTAAAATGGCATTTTAGTTTTAGTCCCATTTTAGTCTTCTGCAATGGTTTTAGTTTTAGTCGTATTTAGTCGACTAAATCTCCAGTACATTTTAGTCGACCAAAACTAATTTTAGTCTAAAATCTAACGGTGTAGTTAAATGCATTATTTAAGCATTTCTCTACTATTTCCAAACTCATTATATACTGCTGGAGTGAAAAAAAACGAATATGTTATTATTTATGGTATTAGGCTGGGTTCACACTATCTTCGCATGCAGCTCACAACAGGGGTCCGGTGCGTCCCCATTCACTGTTTCAGGCCCTATTTCAGCCCGAAATTTTCAGCTGAATTCAGACCTGAAAACGGACCAAAAGTCACACAGGGCTCCTGTGAAAATTCTCAGCGGAGATATTTGAACTGGCTCCATAGAGAGCCGGTCAAAATTTCCTGCTATTACGAGTTGGATGTGGGGGAACCCGCATCCAATGCGCAATAGTGTGAACCCAGCCTTAAAGTATGAACATGCACTACAGACCAGTGTTAATTTTGACGGCAAATTTTGATTTAGTTGTAGTCATACTCTTGACTAAAATGCCATTTTAGTTTTAGTCATCTTTTAGTCTTGACTAAAATGCTGTTTTAGTCGTATTTTAGTTATCTCAATTGTTTTAGTTGACTAAAATAGTATTAATTTAGGCAACGAATATATTTTAGTCAACTAAATTAACACTGCACAGTAATTTTTTGTTAATTTTTTGTAGCTGCTTATAATAAACAGATACTCACCTGTCCCAGGATACAGCGATGTTCTCACCCGAACTGTCCCTTCTTTCCGTCTTTTGTCCCGGTGGCAGCATCTAAACTGTGGCCACCTGGCTGTGACAGCTTGCGGCTTCATAGCCGGCTGCTTATTGCGCATTGTGAATGGTCCCACTTGCGACGTGGCCCAGAAGCCTGCAGGGAGGTAGGGAGAAAGGAGAACTTCTGTTCGGATCGTCTAGGCGAACCGAGCAGAAGTGGGAGCAGGTGCCTGTCAAAACCCATTCCCCCCCCCCCCCCCCCCCCAAAAGAAAAAAGTGCCATTTAGTGAAGAGGAGGGGGGGGGGGGAGGCCTTAAAAACAGGACTACCCTTTTTGGTTGGTGCTCTGTTTTTTAAATAAATTGGAAGTAAGGCCAAACACAAGCTAAAAGTACTATTTGCATTTATGTCACATTGCATCAGCTTTTGCAACTCTTAACCTCCCTGGCGGTTTTCCCCGACAGTGGCTTGGGGTAAAATTTCAGTACCATTAGCGGTAACCCCGAGCCACACTCGGGATTGCATTGCAGGATTCTGGTGCGGTATACTTACCTTGTCCCCAGGATCCTGCGATGCTCCTCCGCTGTGTCCACTCTGTTCTCGCCCGAAGCCTCTGTGTGCCGGGCTCCGTTCCCTGCGAGCGTCGCAACGCACGGAGGTGGAGCCCGGTGGCAAATTCAAAAATCATAACACATACAGTAATGTAATCTGTAAGATTACAGTGTACTGTATGCAATTATTTCACATCCCTTTTGTCCCTAGTGGTTTGTCCAGTGTCCTGCATGCAGTTTTATATTATATATACACTGTTGTTTCTGCCTGGAAACTGGAGATTGTCAATAGCAACCAAAAAGTGGCCCTTTACGCCAAAAGTGGTTTTAGACCAGCTAGAAAACAGCGATAGTAAATTAGAACACTTGCAGAATTCAGCGATAGTGAATCGCTGGGAAATTCATTTTATAATTATTTATATTTATTATAATTTATGATTTTGGGTTTCAAACTATATCATACCCGGGATATCTACTAGACTCTGTTTGGACAGATTAAAGTGTGTTATTCCTAAGAATTACAGGCCTACAATATAAAACGCCAAATTTCTATGCAAAATAATTGTACCGCTTTGAGACACAAAATCTGACATAATCATATCGCCAGGGAGGCTACAGTGGTTGTAAACTCTTTTGTGTGACTTCTACTTATAGGTAAGCCTAGAATAAGGCTTACCTATAGGTAATGGAAACATTTCCCAAACGTGCGCCTTTTAGGAGATATTTAACTTGTCAATGTCATCGGCGCATGCGCTGTGAAGAAACGGACCTCCGTGCGGTTTCTTCCCCAGCGTGTGCCTTGACTGGCGGGTCACGCGACTCTGGCCAGTCAGAGATGGAGTCCGCGGCTCCGGAAGAAAGAGGGGCAAAGATGGACGCGACCTGCACAGGGGACAGCGCGGGCTTCGTTTGCAAGTGTCACATATAGGGCTAGTATGCCATTCATACTAGCCCATTATGCTTTAATTTGCAGGGTTTGCAGTGAGCAAAAGTGGAAGCAAAAACGAATTTAAAGGGATATTAAAGTCTTGTTTTTTTGTTTAAAAATAATAAACATGTCATATTTACCTGCTCCATGCAATGCTTTTGAACAGAGCAGCACAGATCCTACTCATCTCGGGTCCCTTGCCGGTGCTCCTAGCCCCTCCCTCCTGCTGAGTGCCTTACAGCGAGTAGCTTACTATGAGGGCACCAGAGCCGAGCTGCTGCCCTGTGTGTCCATTCAGACATGGAGCCATGGCTCGGCCCTGCCCCTTATTGGCTCACCGACTTTGATTAATAGCAACGAGAGCAATGGCACCTGCGGCTGTGTCTCAGCCAATCAGGAGAGAGAGTTATGGACAGCTTCGGCTCTTGTGCAATATCACTGAATCAAGATGGAGTTCAGGTAAATATTAAAGTGGGGTTCCACCCAAAAAACGAAAATACCTGGAAAAATTCTAAAAAAAAAAAAAAAAAAAAAAAAAAAAAACACAAAAAGACACTTGGATATTTTTTTTTTTTCACTTACCTCTAAATGCCTGTTGCTAGGTGGTCCCTCGTAGTCTGCCTGTTCCTTTGCCTGGGCTGGTGACATCACTTCCCCCTCGGCACAGGAAGGGCTCCGCTCTGCTCCCTCCCTCCTGTCAATCATCTGGGACCCATTACAGGTCCCAGGTGATTGAGCGGCCAATCACAGCGCGCGGCGCCACTCGCGCATGCGCAGTGGGTGCCAGGCTGTGAAGCCACAGCCCGGCGCCCACAGTTGAAATGCCGGCGACGACGAGCGGAGGGGGGGGGACGAGTGGGGCTTCCATCCCCCGCATTGCTGGACCCAGGGACAGGTAAGTGTCCAATTAAAAGTCAGCAGCTGCAGTATTTGTAGCTGCTGACTTTTATTATTTTTATTTTTTTTTGACGGCCCCCCTGTGTGGAACTCCTCTTTAAGGGGGCTGAGGGGGGCTGCTGCACACTGAAGGTTTTTTATCTTAATGCATAGAATGTATAAAAGATAAAAACATTCTGCCTTTAGAAACACTTTAATATAAAGCATGCACGCACACACACCTATATGCAGACAAATGGAGATAAAATGTCAGATGAAAAAAAGTAAATCTACTAAAACTCACGAAACAGAAATTGGGACCATATTTATATTCATTATTGTTTATTACACAACAATAAATATCCTGCCCTTCTGAAGTATGTTGTCCAGTTTTTCAGTTTACCGGTTACTATTAAGCCTAGGCAAAAAGATGGACATTGAAACTGCGTGCATGTCTTGATCTATAAGTTCTTGGCTATAAATTCAGACATTTTCAGGCAAAACACATGACTGAGCTCAAGATGGCCAACAGTCTAGAGGAAGATTCCTAATGGTAACTGTAGGCTAACTATGGTGACGATTTGACATTAACTGCAAAGTTCCATTGTCTTTACGAGACAATTCTGTTAGAGTGAAGATGGATTTCAGTAGTTTTATTGTTCTATCCCAATGATTGCCAACACCCTTGTAAATGAGAAACCTTTTAATTTTTCTCCAAAAGGCAGATGTAATAATAATAAAACAAGCAATAAGACAAAGAAACCAGACACAGCCTACCACCCCAGTAAAAGACCTCTTCTATGAACTCTGATTTTTAGTTCTTTCCATAGATTTTCTATTGGATTTCCATGGATTTTCTATTGGATTCAAGTCAGGTGATTGGCTGGGCCATCCTAGCAGCATTATTTTCTTTGAAACCAATTGAGAGTTTCCTTGGCTTTGTGTTGGGGATCATGGGCTTGCTGAAATGTCCACCTTTGTTTCATCTTCATCATCCTGGTAGATGGTAGCAAATTTTCATCAAGAATCTCTTGGTACATTTTTCCATTCATCCTTTCTTCAATGATATGAAGTTTGCCATTGCCGTAAAAACAGTCCCACACCATATTGTTCCCACCTCCAAAACTTCACTGTTGGTATTATGTTTTTGGGGTGATGTGCAGTGCCATTTGACCTCCAAACATGATGTGTATTATGGCATCCAAAGAGTTCAATTTTGGTCTCATCTGACCAGACTATTATCCCAGTATTTTCACAGGCTTGTCTAAATGTTGTGCAGCAAACGTGCAGCTTCAACGTGCTTTTTTCTTCAGCAATGGAGTCCTGCGTGGTGAGCATGCATTCAGGCCATGGCGGTTGAGTGCATTACCTTTGGCTTGCTTTGAAACAATTGTACCTGCTAATTCCAAGTCTTTCTGAAAGCTCTCCACAAGTGGTCCTCGGCTCTTCAGATAATCCTTTTCACTCCTCTGTCAGAAATCTTGCGAGAAGCACCTGGTTGTGGCCGGTTTATGGTGAAATTATGTTCTTTCCACTTCTGGATTATGGCGCCAACAGTGTTCACTGGACCATTCAGAAGTTTAGAAATCTTTCTGTAACCAATGCCATCAGTATGTTCTGCAACAATAAGGTTGCAAAGATCCTGAGACAGCTCTTTGCTTTTACCCATCATGAGAGGTTTGTGTGACACCTTGCTAATGAGACACCTTTCTATAGGCCATCAGTTGAGACTGAAACAGCTGATATTAATTTGCAGGGGCAGGATTTCTCTCATTACTGACAGATATCAGCTGGTGTCTTGGCTTTCCATGCCTTTTTGCACCTCCCTTTCTTCATGTGTTAAAAATTCTTTCCCTCTGCCATTCCATTTATTTACACATAACCTTAAATTTCTGAACTTATTTTTGTTTTGGTTTCTTTGTATGTATGGATTGCATCTTTAAAAATATATTTAATTATTTTATCCGAGATATTATATATATATATATATATATATATATATATATATATATATATATATATATATATATATAGATAGATAGATAGATAGATAGATAGATAGATAGATAGATAGATAGATAGATCTCTAATATAGAAATATATATCTATATATATATATATTATAATATATATACACATATACAGTGGCTTGCGAAAGTATTCGGCCCCCTTGAACTTTTCAACCTTTTGCCACATTTCAGGCTGGAACGAAATCTATTGGTTATTTTAAACTTTTTTAGCAATTAAAAAACTGAAAAGCGGTGCGTGCAAAATTATTCGGCCCCTTTACTTTCAGTGCAGCAAACTCACTCCAGAAGTTCAGCGAGGATCTCTGAATGATCCAAAGTTGTCCTAAATGACTGATGGTGATAAATAGAATCCACCTGTGTGTAATCAAGTCTCTGTATAAATGCACCTGCTCTGTGATAGTCTCAGGGTTCTGTTGAAAGCGCAGAGAGCATCATGAAGACCAAGGAACACACCAAGCAGGTCCGTAATACTGTTGTGGAGAAGTTTAAAGCCGGATTTGGATACAAAAAGATTTCCCAAGCTTTAAACATCCCAAGGAGCACTGTGCAAGCTATCATTTTGAAATGGAAGGAGTATCAGACCACTGCAAATCTACCAAGACCTGGCTGTCCCTCTAAACTTTCAGCTCAGACAAGGAGAAGACTGATCAGAAATGCAGCCAAGAGGCCCATGATCACTCTGGATGAACTGCAGAGAACTACAGCTGAGGTGGGAGAGTCTGTCCATAGGACAACAATCAGTCGTACACTGCACAAATCTGGCCTTTATGGAAGAGTGGCAAGAAGAAAGCCATTTCTCAAAGATATCCATAAAAAGTCTCGTCTAAAGTTTGCCACAAGCCACCTGGGAGACACACCAAACATGTGGAAGAAGGTGCTCTGGTCCGATGAAACCAAAATCCAACTTTTTGGCCACAATGCAAAACGATATGTTTGGCGTAAAAGCAACACAGCTCATCACACTCAACACACCATCCCCACTGTCAAACATGGTGGTGGCAGCATCATGGTTTGGGCCTGCTTTTCTTCAGCAGGGACAGGGAAGATGGTTAAAATTGAGGGGAAGATGGATGCAGCCAAATACAGGACCATTCTGGATGAAAACCTGTTGGAGTCTGCAAAAGACCTGAAACTGGGACGGAGATTTATCTTCCAACAAGACAATGATCCCAAACATACAGCAAAATCTACAAAGGAATGGTTCACAAATAAACGTATCCAGGTGTTAGAATGGCCAAGTCAAAGTCCAGACCTGAATCCAATCGAGAATCTGTGGAAAGAGCTGAAAACTGCTGTTCACAAACGCTCTCCATCCAACCTCACTGAGCTCGAGCTGTTTTGCAAGGAAGAATGGGCAAGAATTTCAGTTTCTCGATGTGCAAAACTGATAGAGACATACCCCAAGCGACTTGCAGCTGTAATCGCAGCAAAAGGTGGCTCTACAAAGTATTAACGCAAGGGGGCCGAATAATTTTGCACGCCCCACTTTTCTTTTTTTTTTTAGTTAAAAAAAGTTTCAAAAATCCAAAAGATTTCATTCCACTTCACAATTGTGTCCCACTTGTTGGTGATTCTTCACAAAAAATAAAAATTTAATATCTTTATGTTTGAAGGCTGAAATGTGGCAAAAGTTTGAAAAGTTCAAGGGGGCCGAATACTTTCGCAAGCCACTGTATATTACATACACACACACACACACACACACACACACACACACAGTGGGGACGGAAAGTATTCAGACCCCCTTAAATTTTTCACTCTTTGTTATATTGCAGCCATTTGCTAAAATTATTTAAGTTCATTTTTTTCCTCATTAATGTATACACAGCACCCCATATTGACAGAAAAACACTGAATTGACATTTTTGCAGATTTATTAAAAAAGAAAAACTGAAATATCAAATGGTCCTAAGTATTCAGACCCTTTGCTCAGTATTTAGTAGAAGCAACCTTTTGGACCTAATACAGCCATGGAGTCTTTTTGGGAAAGATGCAACAAGTTTTACACCTGGATTTAGGGATCCTCTGCCATTCCTTGCAGATCCTCTCCAGTTCTGTCAGGTTGGATGGTAAAAGTTGGTGGACAGACATTTTTAGGTCTCTCCAGAGATGCTCAATTTGGTTTAAGTCAGGGCTCTGGCTGGGCCATTCAAGAACAGTAAGGTAAACCTTCGGCCCAGTCTGAGGTCCTGAGAACTCTGGAGAAGGTTTTCGTCCAGGATATCCCTGTACTTGGCCGCATTCATCTTTCCCTCGATTGCAACCAGTCGTCCTGTCCCTGCAGCTGAAAAACACCCCCACAGCATGATGCTGCCACCACCATGCTTCACTGTTGGGACTGTATTGGACAGGTGATGAGCAGTGCCTGGTTTTCTCCACACATACCGCTTACAATTAAGGCCAAAAAGTTCTATCTTGGTCTCATCAGACCAAAGAATCGTATTTCTCACCATCTTGGAGTCCTTCAGGTGTTTTTTTTTTTTTAGAAAACTCCATGCAGGCTTTCATGTATCTTGCACTGAGGAGAGGCTTCCGTTGGGCCACTCTGCCATAAGGCCCCGACTGGTGGAGGGCTGCAGTGATGGTTGACTTTCTACAACTTTCTCCCATCTCCCGACTGCATCTCTGGAGCTCAGCCACAGTGATTTTTGTTTGGGTTCTTCTTTACCTCTCTCACCAAGGCTCTTCTCCCCCGATAGCTCAGTTTGGCCGGACGGCCAACTCTAGGAAGGGTTCTGGTCGTCCCAAACGTCTTCCATTTAAGGATTATGGAGGCCACTGTGCTCTTAGGAACCTTAAGTGCAGCAGAATTTTTTTGTAACCTTGGCCAGATCTGTGCCTTGCCACAATTCTGTCTCTGTGCTCTTCAGACAGTTCCTTTGACCTCATGATTCTCATTTGCTCTGACATGCACTGAGAGCTGTAAGGTCTTATATAAACAGGTCTGTGGCTTTCCTAATCAAGTCCAATTAGTATAATCAAACACAGCTGGACTCACATGAAGGTGTAGAACCATCTCAAGGATGATCAGAAGAAATGGACAGCACCTGAGTTAAATATAAGAGTGTCACAGCAAAGGGTCTGAATACTTAGGACCATGTGATTTCAGTTTTTCTTTAATAAATCTGCAAACATGTCAACAATTCAGTGTTTTTCTGTCAATATGGGGTGCTGTGTGTACATTAATGAGGAAAAAAATGAACTTAAATGATTTTAGCAAATGGCTGCAATATAACAGAGTGAAAAATTTAAGGGGGTCTGAAAACTTTCCGTCCCCACTGTGTGAGAGATAGATAGAGATATACAGAGATATCTATATATATTAATATATTATAGAGATCGATATATACCCCTCAAATTTTTGTAAATATTTTATTATATCTTTTCATGTGACAACATGAAAAGAGTCCAAAAGAAAGATTTTAGGGACTTGGGAGCTAAATTGAGGAAAAGGACCTCCAAGGTAGTATTCTCAGGAATACTACTGGTACCTCGAGCCACACCAGAAAGGCAGAGGGAGATTAGGGAAGTAAACAAGTGGCTAAGGATCTGGTGTAGTACTATAGAAGGGACTGACTGCATCTAAATGAGGAGGGTGCAGATCTGCTGGGAGTAAAGATGGTCAAAAAGTTAGAGGGTTTTTTAAACTAGGCGACGGGAGGGTCCAGAGGTAGAGCTAGTCATTGCGCAGCATAGTCCAGAGGGTAGTATTGGGGGCATTAGTGGTAGGTTGGCTAAAGCACATAAACCCAAGGCAAGTATAGTAACAAGTCCTAGTTGCATTCTCGGAACATAGTATGCGACCGGTCTAAACTATCTGGCATGTTCACCAATGAAGGATGGAGGAGGATTTAAATTTTGAGGGAATTTCAGAAACCTGGTTCAACAGCTCTCATGATTGGCTGGAAAACCATTCAAGGGTATACCCTTTATCGCAGGGATAGAGAGGGTAAAAAAGGGGGAAGGGTATGTCTATAAATCAAGAATAATGTACATGTGAATGTGAGAAATGACATCGCTAAGGGAGCTAGGGAAGAGGTGAAATCCTTATGGGTAGGGCGCCAAAGGGATGAAGCTAAGAAGAAAATAATACTGGGAGTATGCTATAGGCCCCCTAACCTGAGGGAGGAGGGGGAGACGGACCTCCTATCACAATTTGGATTAGCAGCAAGAATGGGAAGTGTTATCATAATGGGGGATTTTAATTATCCAGACATAGACTAGGCGGAGGGAACCACACATTCGTCTAAGGCTCGCCAGTTCCTAAATGTCTTGCAGGACAATTTCATGGGTTAGATGGTAGACGCACCAACTAGAAATAAAGAGTTACTAGATCTACTGATTACCAACAATACAGACCTGATCACAGATGTGGAAATACGGGGCAATTTAGGAAACAGGGATTACAGGTCAATTGGCTTCAGTATAAAATCACACAAAAATAGGAAACATAAGGGAAATACAAAGACACTGAATTTTAAAAGAGCCAACTTCCCTAAAGTATGAACCTTGCTACAAGGCATAAATTGGGATTAAATCTTAGGAACAAAGAACACGAAGGAGAGATGGGTTCGCTTTAAGAGCATAATAAATAAGGGCATTAGCCAGTGCATCCCATTGGGTAATAAATTTAAAAGGGCGGAAAAAAAAAAGTCCTGGGTGGCTTGACTCCAATGTAAAAATGCATATAAAAGCAAAAGAGAAGGCCTTCAAAAAAAAAAAACATTGTTAAGGGATCATCATCAGCATTCAGACTTTATAAAGAATGCAACAAGAAATGTAAGGGTGCAATTAGGGCAGCTAAGATAGAACACGAAAGACACAGCGGAGGAGAGCAAAAAAAAAAAAAAAAAAATCCCAAGAAATTCTTAAAGTATGTAAACAATAAAAAAGGGAGGACAGGCCATATTGGCTCCATAAAGAATGAGAAAGGACATCTGGTTACAAAGAATGGGGAGATGGCGAAGGTATTAAATTTCTTCTTCTCCTCAGTCTTCACGAGGGAATCGGGGAGCTTCAGTAACCAAAACTGCAGAGTTTATCCGCGTGACACATCACAGGAAGCACCCTCATAGCTAACTGATGACAGAATTAGAATTAGAATTAGACTTGGGAAACATAACATTAATAAAACCACCGGAACCGGATGGCTTGCACCCGAGGGTACTTGGGGAACTCAGTCAAGTATTTGCCAGAGCATTGTTCCTAATTTTTACTGACAGTCTGACTGGAATGGTAACAGCAGATTGGAGAAAAGCCAATGTAGCACCAATATTTAAAAAGAGCCCAAAATACATCACTGGGAATTACAGACCAGTTAGCCTAACATCAATAACATGCGAGCTCTTGGATGGGATGATAAGGAACTGTATCCAAGATTTTAGTAATGAAAACGGTATCATTAGCAGTAATCAGAATGGATTCATGAAGAATCGTTCTTGCCAAACCTATCTATTAACCTTCTATAAGGAGGCGAGTTGCCATCTAGATAAAGGAAGGCCTACAGACGTGGTGTATCTGGATTTTGCAAAAGCATTTGACACAGATCCCCATAAACGTTTACTGTACAAAATACGGTCCATTGGCATGGACCATAGGGCGAGTACATGGATTGAAAACTGGCTCCAAGAGCGAGTTCAGAGGGTGGTGATAAATGAGGAATACTCAGAATGGTCAGGGGTGGGTAGTAGAGTCCTACAGGGTTCTGTGCTGGGACCAATCCTATTTAATTTGTTCATAAACGACCTGGAGGATGGGGTAAACAGTTCAACCTCTGTATTTGCGGACGATACTAAGCTAAGAAAGGCAATAACTTCTCCGCAAAATGTGGAAACCTTGCAAGGAGATCTGAACAAATTAATGGGGTGGGCAACTACATGGCAAATGAGATTCAATGTAGAAAAATGTAAAATAAGGCATTTGGGTGATAAAACTATGAATGCAATCCATACACTAAGGGCAGAACCTCTGGGGGAATCTAGGATGGAAAAGGACCTGGGGATCCTAGTAGATGAAAGCAGCAGCTTGGCATTGCATGCCATTGCTGAGCCTAACAAAACAAACAGAATATTGACATGCATTAAAAAAGGAATTAACTCCAGGAATAAAGTGATAATTCTCCCACTCTACAAGACTCTGGTCCAGCCGCACCTGGAGTATGGTGTCTAGTTCTGGGCACCAGTGCTCCTCAGGAAAGATGTACTGTAAATGGAGTGAATACAAAGAAGGGCAACTGAACTTATTCTCTCTGGAGAATAGACACTTGAGAGAGGATATGATTTCAATTTACAAATACCGTATTGGTGACCCCACAATAGGGATAAAACTTTTTCGTGGAAGGGAGTTTAACAAGACACAGGGCCACTCATTAAAATTATCAGAAAAGAGGTTTAACCTTAAACTATGTAGAGGGTTCTTTACTTTAAGAGCGGCAAGGATGTGGAATTCCCTTCCACAGGCCGTGGTCTTAGTGGGGGGCATCAATAGTTTAAAAAAACTATTACCCTGTTTCCCCGAAATAAAGACCTAGCGTGATTGTCGATGATGGCTGCAATATAAGCCCTATCCCCCAAATGAGCCCTAGTTAAAATCCTTGTAGGGCTTATTTTCAGGGTAGGGCTTATTTTCGGGGAAACAGGGTAGGGCTTATTTGGGGGATAGGGCTTATATTGCAGCCATCATCGACACTCACGCTAGGTCTTATTTTCGGGGAAACAGGGTAGATAAGCACCTGAACGACCACAACATACAGGAATATACAAGGTAATACTGACATAAATCACACACATAGGTTGGACTTTATGAACTTGTGTCGTTTTTGCACTCCTGCACCTTCCATTTGAAGATTCCCCACAGATGCTCAATAGGGTTTAGGTCTGGAGACATACTTGGCCAGTCCATTGCCTTTACCCTCAGCTTCTTTAGCAAGGCAGTAGTAGTCTTGGAGGTGTGTTTGAGGTCGTTATATTGGAATACTGCCCAGCGGCCCAGTCTCCGAAGGGAGGGGGATCATGCTCTGCGTCATTATGTCACAGTACATGTTGGCATTCATGGTTTTCTCAATGAACTGTAGCTTCCCAGTGCTGGCAGCACTCATGCAGCCCCAGGTCATGACACTCCCACCCCCATGCTTGACTGTAGGCAAGACACACTTGTCTTTGTACTCCTCACCTGGTTGCCGCCACACACACACTTCACACCATCTGAACCAAATAAGTTTATCTTGGTCTCATCAGACCACAGGACATGGTTCCAGTAATCCATGTCCTTAGTCTGCTTGTCTTCAGCAAACTGTTTGCGGGCTTTCTTGAGCATCATCTTTAGAAGAGGCTTCCATCTGGGACGACAGCCCTGCAGACCAATTTGATGCAATGTGCGGCGTATGGTCTGAGCACTAATAGGGTGACCCCCCCCCCACCCCTTCAACCTCTGCAGCAACGCTGGCAGCACTCATACGTCTATTTCCCAAAGACAAACTCTGGATAGGATGCTGAGCACGTGCACGCAACCTCTTTGGTCGACCATGGCGAGGCCTGTTCTGAGTGGAACCTGTCCATGGTAAACTGCTGTATGTATGTATGTATGTATGTATGTATGTATGTATATATATATATATATATATATATATATATATATATATATATATATATATATATATATATATATATATATATATATATATATATATATATATATATATATATATATATATATATATATATATATATATATACACACACACACACACACACACACAGTTGTGCTCATAACTTTACATACCCTGGCAGAATTTATGATTTCCTGACCATTTTTCAGAGAATATGAATGAGAACACACAAAGTTTTCTTTCACTTATTGCCATTTATTGTCAATTAACGGTGTTTACTTTTTCAAAATCATAACAAAAACCACCCAAATGACCCTGATCAAAAAAGTTTACATACCCCAGTTCTTAATACCGTGTATTGCCCCCTTACATCAATGACAGCTTGAAGTCTTTTGTGGTATATGTGGATGAGGCTCTTTATCTTCTCATATGATAAAGCTGCCCATTCCTCTTGGCAAAAAGCCTCCAGTTCCTGTAAATTCTTGGGCTGTCTTGCAAGAACTGCAAGTTTGAAATCTCCCCAGAGTGGCTCAATGATATTGAGGTCAGGAGACAGATGGCCACTCCAGATCCTTCACTTTATTCTGCTGTAGAAAATTACAGGTCGACTTGGCCTTGTGTTTTGGATCATTGTCATGTTGGAATGTCCAAGTACGTCCCACACACAGCTTCCTAGCTGATGAATGCAAATGTTCCTCCAGTATTTTTTGATAACATACTGCATTTATCTTGCCATCAATTTTGACCAAATTTCCTGTGCCTTTGTAGCTCACACATCCCCAAAACATCAGCGATTCACCTCTGTGTTTCACAGTAGGAATAGTGTACCTTTCATCATAGGCCTTGTTGACTCCTCTCCAAATGTAGCGTTTATGGTTGTGACCAATAAGCTAAAATTTGGTCTCATCACTCCAAATGACTTTGTGCCAGAAGGTTTGAGGCTTATCTCTGTACTGTTTGATGTATTATAAGTAGGATACTTTGTGGCATTTGTGTAGTGATGGCTTTCTTCTGGTGACTCGACCATGCAGCCTATCTTTCTTCAAGTGCCTCCTTATTGTGCATCTTGAAACAGCCACACCACATGTTTTCATTGAGTCCTGTATTTCACCTGAAGTTATTTGTGGGTTTTTCTTTGCATCCCGAACAATTTTCCTGGCAGTTGTGGCTGAAATTTTAGTTGGTCTACCTTACCGTGGTTTGGTTTCAACAGAACGCCTCATTTTTCACTTCTTGATTAGTTTCAACACTGCTGCATTCTCAATTCCTTGGATATCTTTTTATATCCCTTTTCTGTTTTATACAGTTCAACTACCTTTACCTGCAGATCCTTTGACAATTCTTTTGCTTTCCCCATGACTCAGAATCCAGAAACGTCAGTGCAGCACTGGATGAAACATGCAAGGGTCTGTCAGGAGTCCAGAAACTCATTGACCTTTTTAAACACACACACTACTTACAAGCAAACAGATCACAGGTGAGGATGGTTACCTATTATAGCCATTCAAACCCCTTTGTGTCAACTTGTGTACATGTCACCAGGCCAAAATCACCAGGGTATGTAAACTTTTGATCAGGGACATTTGGGTAGTTTCTGTTGGGATTATGATTTTAAAAAAAAGAGTAAACAGTTGATTGATAATAAATGGCTTCGGCCAAACACTAACCATGATTGAATTAAATTTTGTGTTCTCGTTCATATTCTCTGAAAAATGGCCAAGAAATCAAATTCTGCCAGGGTATGTAAACTTATGAGTATATTATATATATATTTATTAGGGGTGCAACGGATCAAAAATCTCACGGATCGGATCATTTTCGGATCAGCAAAAAAAAAAAACTACACAAATCTTGTTACACCCAATGGAGTTTTAGATTTAAAAGCTATTTTCAACACAAAACCGAGCTTATATGCATAAATACAGTATTTGTGCATATAAGCTCAGTTTTGTGTTGAAAATGGCTTTTAAATCTAAAACTCCAGTGGGTGTAACAAGATGTCCGCTTGCCCCCTTCTCACTATCATTATTGTACTGTGCAGGAGTGTGGGGTGTAGCAAGATGGCGGCGACGAAATGTCACTTCCTGTCGAGACAATGGCCGCTTCCGGGTGCTAAGATGGCCGCCGGCTCCGGAGCTAGGCCGAAGCCGCTGCCTTTCCTATGGCTGAGGCCGAAAAGTGCTCCGCGGATCGCGGGTGTGCCGATCCGCAGAGGGTGATCCGTACGGATCACGGATCGGCAACGATCCGTTGCACTATATATATATATATATATATATATATATATATATATATATATATATATATATATATATATATATATATATATATATATATATATATATTATATACACACATCATATATATTATACATACATATTCAATTTTAGCTCTGTGTTCTAATGCTTCATTCTACCCTCTCATGCCTTTCAGCTTGTATTACTGTCAATGAGTCAATCAGTAATCCGGTTTTGTTGCCCAAGAGGCCTAGTAACACACTGTACTGCAGAAACACTGCTGCAGACAAGCAGGGGTCCTTCAAGAGTGTGGGATAATGCTTACTAGTTATGCACAACCTAGAAAATACTGTGCAAAGCAATCTCAGACGCTGCACACAGAATGTTTCTAATTAAGCAATAACCCCCGTCAATAAAGGCTCATAATTACTCAGGAGTTTGAGAAATCACTGAGTGGGTTGCCACAGCAACATACCATTATAATATTAGTGGTATTGCTGCTGTTTTCAAGCACAGAAATGCAACATAGCAGTCACAGAAAGACTGTAGTGCAGATACAGACTCATAACTGGCATGCTTTCAAAGAAGTAAGGGAAGGTGGGAGGTAATATTTAGGAGCTGGAAAATGATGCAGCTATTATAGGACATCCACAAATGCTGTATAGGAGGGATGGTAGGAAAAGTAGGTACAGTTTTTGTCATTTGTGAGCATCTTATTTTAAAAGGATACAAGCCTTTACTCATGTCACTAAAGGGAACCTGCCATCCGGGCTGCATAATAATTCCAGGACAGCAACTATAATAACAGTAGATCTGAATAGGGATGAGCCTAACACCTCCTGGTTCGGTTCGCACCAGTACTTGCGAACAGGCAAAAAATTTGGACGAACACACCAACACCGTTAAAGTCTATGGGACATGAACATGAAAAATCTAAAAGTGCTCATTTTAAAGGCTTATATGCAAGTTATTGTCATAAAAAAAAAGTGTATTGGGACCCAGGTCCTGCCCCAGGGGACATGTATCAATGCAAAAAAAAAAAGTTTTAAAAACATCATTTTTTTCAGGAGCAGTGATTTTAACCACTTGCCGACCGCCTAACGCAGATATACTGCGGCAGAATGGCACGGGCAGGCAAAATCACGTACCTGCTACGTGATTGCCTTCCCGCAGGCGGGGGTTCCGATCGGAACCCCCCCCCCGGTGCCCGAGGCGGCCGGCTTTGGTCTGGGAGCGATGAGAGGCGAGGGGGAGACCATCCATTCGTGGCCCCCCCCTCGCGATCGCTCCCAGCCAAATGAGAATCTTCCCCTGCCTCTGTGTAGTACACAGAGGCAGGGGATGTCATCTCTCCTCGGATCGGCAGTTTCTGTTCCGGCGCCGAGGAGAGAAGACATCTGAGTGAGTTGCACAACACACACAGTAGAACATGCCAGGCACACTTTACACCCCCCTTTACCCCCCGATCACCCCCTAATCACCCCCCCCCCCCCATCACACTGACACCAAGCAGTTTTTTTTTCCCGATTACTGCATGGTGTCAGTTTGTGACAGTTAGTGTGGTAGGGCAGTAAGTGTTAGCTCCCTTTAGGTCTAGGTTACCCCCGCAACCCCCCCTAATAAAGTTTTAACCCCTTGATCACACCCCGTCACCAGTGTCGCTAAGCGATCTTTTTTCTGATCGCTGTATTAGTGTCGCTGGTGACGCTAGTTAGGGAGGTAAATATTTAGGTTCACCGTCAGCGTTTTATAGCGTCAGGGACCCCCATATACTACCTAATAAATGTTTTAACCCCTTGATTGCCCCCTAGTTAACCCTTTCACCACTGATCACCGTATAACCGTTACGCCTGGTTAGTTCGTTTATTTATTATAGTGTCAGGGCATCCGCTGTTTATTACCTAATAAAGGTTTAGCCTTCTGATCGCCCGGCGGTGATATCCGTCGCCCAGGCAGCATCAGATTAGCGCCAGTACCGCTAACACCCACGCACGCAGCATACGCCTCCCTTAGTGGTATAGTATCTGAACGGATCAATATCCGATCAGATCTATACTAGCGTCCCCAGCTGTTTAGGGTTCCCAAAAACGCAGTGTTAGCGGGATCAGCCCAGATACCTGCTAGCACCTGCGTTTTGCCCCTCCGCCCGGCCCAGCCCACCCAAGTGCAGTATCGATCACTGACACTTACAAAACACTAAACGCATAACTGCAGCGTTCGCAGAGTCAGGCCTGATCCCTGTGATCGCTAACAGTTTTTTTGGTAGCGTTTTGGTGAACTGGCAAGCGCCAGCGGCCTAGTACACCCCGGTCGTAGTCAAACCAGCACTGCAGTAACACTTGGTGACGTGGCGAGTCCCATAAGTGCAGTTCAAGCTGGTGAGGTGGCAAGCACAAGTAGTGTCCCGCTGCCACCAAGAAGAAGACAAACAGGCCCGTCGTGCCCATAATGCCCTTCCTGCTGCATTCGCCAATCCTAATTGGGAACCCACCACTTCTGCAGCGCCCGTACTTCCCCCATTCACATCCCCAACCAAATGCAGTCGGCTGCATGAGAGGCGTTTTCTTTATGTCCACCCGAGTACCCCTACCCAACGAATCCCTCCAAAAAAGATGTCGTGTCTGCAGCAAGCGCGGATATAGGCGTGACGCCCGCTATTATTGTCCCTCCTGTCCGGACAAACCTGGTCTTTGCATTGGTGAATGTTTTGAACGCTACTATACACTAGTTGAGTATTATCGTAGGGTACAGCATTGCACAGACTAGGCACACTTTCACAGGGTCTCCCAAGATGCCATCACATTTTGAGAGACCCGAACCTGGAACCGGTTACAGTTATAAAAGTTACAGTTACAAAAAAAGTGTTAAAAAAAAAAAAAAAACACAAACAAAATATAAAATAAAAAAAAAAATAGTTGTCGTTTCATTGTTCTCTCTCTCTCTCTCTATTCTCTCTCTACTGTTCTGCTCTTTTTTACTGTATTCTATTCTGCAATGTTTTATTATTATGTTTAATCATGTTTGCTTTTCAGTTATGCAATTTTTTAAACTTTACCATTTACTGTGCATTGTTAACTATTTGTTTGTCTTCAGGTACGCCATTCACGACTGAGTGGTTATACCAGAATGATGCCTGCAGGTTTAGGTATCATCTTGGCATTCTTTTCAGCCAGCGGTCGGCTTTCATGTAAAAGCAATCCTAGCGGCTAATTAGCCTCTAGACTGCTTTTACAAGCAGTGGAAGGGAATGCCCCCCCACCGTCTTCCGTGTTTTTCTCTGGCTCTCCTGTCTCAACAGGGAACCTGAGAATGCAGCCGGTGATTCAGCCAGCTGACCACAGAGTTGATCAGAGGACCAGAGTGGCTCCAAACATCTCTATGGCCTAAGAAACCGGAAGCTACGAGCATTTCATGACTTAGATTTTGCCGGATGTAAACAGCGCCATTGGGAAATTGGGGAAGCATTTTATCACACCGATCTTGGTGTGGTCAGATGCTTTGAGGGCAGAGGAGAGATCTAGGTTCTAATAGACCCCAATTTTTTCAAAAAAGAGTACCTGTCACTACCTATTGCTATCATAGGGGATATTTACATTCCCTGAGGTAACAATAAAAGTGATTTAAAAAGAAAAAAAAAAATGAAAGGAACAGTTTAAAAATGAGATAAAAAAGCAAAAAAAAAAAATAAAAAAAAAAAAGCACCCCTGTCCCCCCCTGCTCTCACACTAAGGCGAACGCAAGCATCGGTCTGGCATCAAATGTAAACAGCAATTGCACCATGCATGTGAGGTATCACCGCGAAGGTCAGATCGAGGGCAGTAATTTAACAGTAGACCTCCTCTGTAAATCTAAAGTGGTAACCTGTAAAGGCTTTTAAAAATGTATTTATTTTGCTGCCACTGCACCTTTGTACGCAATTTTAAAGCATGTCATGTTTGGTATCCATGTACTTGGCCTAAGACAGGGCTTGACAAATTTGCTTGGAATCTAGGAGCCAGCTAAAAAAAAGTTAGGAGCCAGGTTTTTTGTTTTTTTTTAAACGACCGACAAAGCTTTATTTTCAATATAAAAATTAACCAATCTTAAATTTACACAGAGACGACTAGAACTAATGTGAATGCTTTTATTTCCTGCCATGCAGGTACACAAGACCACCATATTCTCGCTAAGGATCCAATCAGGTCCGCCTGAAAAACTGACAGGCGAACCTGATCAGACAGCCCGTGTGAAAGGGGCCAAGCAGGGAGATGACAAATAATAAATTCATTTTAACTAACCACTTCCTTCCCGCAGGACGACTATATACGTCCTGTCTTTGAAGAGAAATACCGTTGTTATGGTAGCAGCTAGCTACCATAACTCCGGTATCTTCTTCAAGAGCCGGCGGTTCTCTTTCAGATAAAAGTGGTCTCTGCAGCAGATTAGCAGCGAGATCACTTTTATCGGCGGCAGGAGAGGGGCCCCCCTACCGCCGCTCTCCGGTGCCCTTCACCGCTTACCGTGGCCGTCGGTAACGGCGGAGGCGATACGGATCTGTCCCTGGCCTGACATGGAGACAAGTGAGAGGAAGATGGCCCCCCCGCCCATCTCCAAGTCATTGCAGGGCGGAAGCGACGTCAAATCATCACTTCCACCCATAGCTCTTGAAGGGACATTTTTTTTTTTTTTCAAATGACAATTTTTTTTTTTTAATGCATTTTAGTGTAAATATGAGATCTGAGGTCTTTTTGACCCCAGATGTCATATTTAAGAGGACCCATCATGCTTTTTTTCTATTACAAGGGATTTTTACATTCCTTCTAATAGGAATAAAAGTGACTTTTTTTTTTTTTTTTAAAAGAACAGTGAAAAAATAAAAGTTAAAATAAGAAAAAAAAAAAAATTAAATGTGCCCCATCCCTTGTAATAGAAATAAAAGTGACACAATTTTTATTTTTTTTTAAAAACCATGTAAAAATAAAAAATAAAAAGTAAAATATATAAGAAAAAATAATATTTTTTTTAAATGCGCCCCGTCCCGCCGAGCTCGCTTGCAGAAGCGAACGCATATGTGAGTAGCACCCGCATATGAAAGCGGTGTTCAAACCACACGTGAGGTATCGCCACGATCGGTAGAGCGAGAGCAATAATTCTAGTCCTAGACCTCCTCTGTAACTCAAAACATGCAACATGTAGAATTTTTTAAACAACACCTATGGAGATTTTAAAGGGTAAAAGTTTGTCGCCATTCCACGAGCGGATGAAATTTTGAAGCGTGACATGTTGGGAATCAATTTACTCGACGTAACATCATCTTTCAAAATATAAAAAAAATTGGGCTAACTTTACTGTTTTCTTATTTTTTAATAAAAAAAAGTATTTTTTCCCAAAAAAGTGCGCTTGTAAGTCCGCTGCGCAAATACGGTGTGACAGAAAGTATTGCAATGACCGCCATTTTATTCTCTAGGGTGTTAGAATAAAAAATATATATAATGTTTGGGGGTTCTAAGTAAAGGGAAGGAGATGAGCAGGCAGTGAAAACAGGTAGGGAAAGCTGCTCCATTAGCATTGGTGGATGTCCTGTCATACCAACGGCCACCACCAGAGGGCGCCCGATTGCAGAAGGAACCAGGAACCATAGGACTGCAGTAGGCCGCAAAGCCGGGGCCTCAATTACCGGCGCGGCCCAGCGCGATCGCGGCGGGAGGGGGGGGTGTCGAACGGACACAGGATACCCCAGCTGTGCCGCCCCAGGCGCCAGGTCGCTAATTCTAGTCGCAAATGCGACCTGGCGCCCGGGGTTTGTCGAGCCCTGGCCTAAGATCATCTTTTTTATTTCATCAAACATTTGGGCAATATAGTGTGTTTTAGTGCATTAAAATTAAAAAAAAAAAGTGTTTTTTCCCCAAAAAATGTGTTTGAAAAAAAACGCTGCGCAAATACTGTGTGAAAAAAAAAAATGAAACACCCACCATTTTAATCTGTAG
This sequence comes from Lithobates septentrionalis, assembly GCA_037952835.1. Lineage (NCBI taxonomy): Eukaryota > Metazoa > Chordata > Amphibia > Anura > Ranidae > Lithobates > Lithobates septentrionalis. The sequence continues at coordinate 135,665 of JBBDGP010002825.1, forward strand.
GGCCTTTGCTTTAAAAAATATATATATAATGTTTGGGGGGGTTCAAAGTAGTTTTCTTGCAAAAAAAAAAAAAAAATTTCATGTAAACAAAAAGTGTCAGAAAGGGCTTTGTCTTCAAGTGGTTAGGAGAGTGGGTGATGTGTGACATAAGCTTCTAAATGTTGAATGCCAGGACAGTTCAAACCCCCCCCCCCAAATGACCCCATTTTGGAAAGTAGACACCCCAAGCTATTTGCTGAGAGGCATGTCGAGTCCATGGAATATTTTATATTGTGACACAAGTTGCGGGAAAGAGACAAAATTTTTTTTTTTTTTTTTGCACAAAGTTGTCACTAAATGATATATTGCTCAAACATGCCATGGGAATATGTGAAATTACACCCCAAAATACATTCTGTTGCTTCTCCTGAGTATGGGGATACCACATGTGTGAGACTTTTTGGGAGCCTAGCCTCGTACGGGACCCCAGAACCAAGCACCGCCTCCAGGCTTTCTAAGGGCGTAAATTTTTGATTTCACTCTTCACTGCCTATCACAGTTTCGGAGGCCATGGAATGCCCAGGTGGCACAAAACCCCCCCAAATGACCCCATTTTGGAAAGTAGACACCCCAAGCTATTTGCTGAGAGGTATAGTGAGTATTTTGCAGACCTCACTTTTTGTCACAAAGTTTTAAAAATTGAAAAAAGAAAAAAAAAATTTCTCTCGTCTTTCTTCATTTTCAAAAACAAATGAGAGCTGCAAAATACTCACCATGCCTCTCAGCAAATAGCTTGGGGTGTCTACTTTCCAAAATGGGGTCATTTGGGGGGGGGGGGTTATGCCATCTGGGCATTTTATGGCCTTCAAAACTGTGATAGGTAGTGAGGAGTAAAACCAAAAATTTACGCCCTTAGAAATCCTGAAGGCGGTGATTGGTTTTCGGGGCCCCCTACGCGGCTAGGCTCCCAAAAAGTCCCACACATGTGGTATCCCCGTACTCAGGAGAAGCAGCTGAATATTTTTTGGGGTGCAATTCCACATATGCCCATGGCCTGTGTGAGCAATATATCATTTAGTGACAACTTTTTGTACTTTTTTTTTGTCATTATTCAATCACTTGGGACAAAAAAAAATAATATTCAATGGGCTCAACATGCCTCTCGGCAATTTCCTTGGGGTGTCTACTTTCCAAAATGGGGTCATTTGTGGGGGTTTTGTACCGCCCTGCCATTTTAGCACCTCAAGAAATGACATAGGCAGTCATAAATTAAAGGCTGTGTAAATTCCAGAAAATGTACCCTAGTTTGTAGGCGCTATAACTTTTGCGCAAACCAATAAATACACTTATTGACATTTTTTTTTACCAAAGACATGTGACCGAATACATTTTGGCCTAAATGTATGACTAAAATTGAGTTTATTGGATTTTTTTTTTTATAACAAAAATTAGAAAATATCATTTTTTTTTTCCAAAATTTTCGGTCTTTTTCCGTTTATAGCACAAAAAATAAAAACGGCAGAGGTGATCAAATACCATCAAAAGAAAGCTCTATTTGTGGGGAAGGCCATCAATTTTATTGTGTACAGGGTCACACGACTGCGTAATTGTCAGTTGTAGTAACGTAATGCCGTATAACAAAAAAATGGCCTGGTCAGGAAGGAGTGGGGGGGAATCTTCCGGAGTTGAAGTGGTGAAAAAAATAAAAACGGCAGAGGTGATCAAATACCATCAAAAGAAAGCTCTATTTGTGGGAAGAAAAGGACGCAAATTTAGTTTGGGTACAGCATTGCATGACCGCGCAATTAGCAGTTAAAGCGACGCAGTGCCAAATTGTAAAAAGTGCTCTGGTCAGGAAGGGGGTAAATCCTTCCGGGGCTGAAGTGGTTAATAATGCTTAAAGTGAAACAATAAAAATGAAATATTCCTTTAAATATCATGCCTGGGGGTCCCCTTGTTTAGAACAGTACCACAGCAAAAACGACATTTCTAAAAAGGAAAAAATGTCATTTAAAACTGATCACGACTGTAACGAATTGTCGGATCCCTACAATACAGATAAAACTCAATAAAAAAAAATGGCATGGGTCCCCCCCCCACCGCCCCAGTCCATTACCAGGCTCTTTGGGTCTGGTATGGAAATTGAGGGGAAACTTTTTTTTTTTAAAGCCGTAGGGGTCCCCCTAAAATTAGTACAATGTTCCCCTTACCAATTCACATAGCGGGGGGGCCAGGATCTGGGGGTCCCCTTGTTAAAGGGGGCTTCCAGATTACAATAAGTTTAAGACCCCCGCAACCACCGGGCAAGGATTGTGGGGATGAGGCCCTTGTCCCCATCAACAAGGTGCTTAGGGGGCGACTCCAAAGCACCCCCCCCATGTTGAGGGCATGTGGCCTGGTACGGTTCAGGAGGGGGGGACCCGCTCTCCTGTGTCTTCCCCCCCCCCTCTTTTCCTGCGGCCTGCCAGGTTGCGTGCTCGGATAAGGGTCTGGTATTAATTTTAGGGGGACCTCTATGCCATTTTTGGCGCAGGGTTCCCCTCAAATTTCCATACCAGACCCAAAGAGCCCAGTAATGGACTGGGGGGGGCCCATGCCGTTTTTTTTTCAATGAGTTTGATCTGTATTAAAGGGATCTGACAATTCATTACAGACGCAATCAGTTTTAAATGACTTTTTTCCTTTAGAAATATCATTTTGCTGTGGTATTGTTTTAAACACGGGAAAACTGTGCCACTTTACAGGCATACTATAGACACCCCCCAGGCACGATATTTAAAAGGAATATTTAATCTTTATTGTTTCACTTTAAGCATGAAAATCTCTGCTCCTGAAAAAAAAAAAAAAAAAAAAAAGACATTTCTAAAACTTTTTTTTGCATTAATACATGTCCCCTGGGGCAGGACCCGGGTCCCCAAATACTTTTTATGACAAGAACTTGCATATAAGCCTTTCAAATTAGCACTTTTGGTTTTTCATGTTAGTGTCACATACACTTTAGCGGGGTTCCCGCGGCTTTTGAATTTGCCGCGAACACTGCATAATGTTCCTTGTTCGCTGAACGTCCGAACAACCAAAGTTCGGCCCGAACTTATGCTAGGGCCAAACCCTTCGCCCATCCCTAGATCTGAACTGGCTAAAGTATAACTAAAGGCAAAACTTTTTAGTTTTGGATAGAGAGGAGAGCAATAAGAGAACACTGGTCAGGTTTATATTGCTGTCTTTGCCCCAGATAGGGAGCCCCGCCCTCTCTATGTGTCATTTTTACTACGATCACTGAGATTAAACTAAAAACCAAATTTTGGATTGTCTCCTGAACAAGAATAGAGGGGCCACTAGTTCTATTGACTCTGGTGACAACCAGGGATTCCTTTACTTGAGGAATTTCCTCTCATTTCCTGTTTTGGCTATGGGACAGAAAGTGAAGGGAAATCTTTCCAAAAGGACATAGATGGCAAAAATAAAACTGACAGGGGTTATAACCCTACCTTGCACTATCCAAAATAAAAAAAAGTTTGGCCTTTAGATCTATTTTAAACTCAATGTTGTCCATGTCTGGATCAATTTTTTTTTTTTCAATCAGATCCATGGTTTGATTATATTTAACGTATGTTGAGGACATTGTATAAAGATCGATCAGCGCCACTAGATAAGTGCTACGAGCAAAATAAATTAAGATATTGTGCAAATGGTGTACAAAATTGCTATAATTTAAAAAGAAATAAAACACTCAGTGTATCACCTCACCATCAGAAATATTTATTGTGTAAATAGTGCAGTGCTGCCAACTCTGTGACCATTAAATAAAATTAATCTCAACACGGTGAAAAATCCACTACTGTGCTTCTACCAACTTATGTTTATCGGCTTCTGTGATTTCTTGATTGCTGTGAACCAATATTCCACCACTGTGCTTCTACCAAACTTCATGGATATTAATAAACTGTGCATTACCTCTACCAGGTGTAATGCCTGCTCACCTCAACAATGAACCGAAAAAGCTCTCAATGAAATCTCCCTCCTTTTTATCTCCACTCCGATATCACTTTTCACGAACCATATCCCGAGAGGAAATCTCTCGTATGGGAGTTATCTGAGAGATCTCAATATTGAGCAACAGGCTGGAGCAGGATAAGTGATATCGAAGTGGAGAGAAAGGAGGGAGATTTCATTCAGAGCTTTTTCGGCTCATTAGTAGTTTTGTCAGTGGATCCGCGCTACAGGGTGTATTTGCAACTGCAGCCCCCCTATGTAAACAAGGGACACTAACGTGTACCCTGAAGCAGATACGTGTGGCAAGGTAGGGAATGGCGCTGTGCAGAAAAAAGGGGTATATTGGTATATAATATATCTAATAATGGTAGTAGGTGCACCAATGTGACATGCTGTAGGGAACACCCGTAAATAGTACCCTCAAAGTGCAGTGCTAATTAATTAATAAATAATGATAGTCAAGTGCTAATCAATTGATAATCAATCAGTGAGTGAAAAAATTAAAAGTTTACAACTGTGATCTCATGTGTAAGTATTGATAGGGTGACCACTAGTAATGTGAAAGAGTGTCAAGTGCAGTACAGTATTCCAGCTCCCCGCTGGATGGTAGAAAGTGAGATGCAAATATTAAATAAAATAAAGAGTGTCCACAGTCCTCTATAGTAAGAGAAAAGTGCTAAACAATATGTGTAAAAAATATATGCACCATACATAAACATAGAGTCTAACCACGACCATATGCATAAAAATGTGTGTAAGGTAAAGGATATCCACAGTCCTCTATAATGAAGTGCTAGGAATACCAAACAATATATAAAAAATGAATACGTAGAAAAAAGTAAAATAAAGAATGTGCAAATATTAAGACTCAACGTGGTAAATGGTTAATATGTGTATATATAAAGGTAAGTCTCTAATATCCTGATGATAAACCAATATAGAGTCTCATGTAAAGGTGGCAAAAAAGTTCATGTGATATCTTCCACAGGATTTCCTCCAAATATTTAAACAAACACGCTCCCCCTGATGTGATCCCACTCACCGGAACGCTGTACCCCTGCAGGGGTATGGGCATAGGAAGTGTGTACGCCAGATCCCGATCCAATCCAGATGTCAATCAGATCCCCGTGTGTCGGTGTCCTCTCAACCCGGATCAGCCACTCATGGAGGAGATGGGGGAAGATGACAATCCCCTGTAGTAATCCTATTTCCGGCCGGACATCCACTCCAGAGCATTATATGAAAAAAAGGGGATGCTCCACATAGCGTAACTCCATAAAGTAATTTTTATTGTGAATACTTAAAAAATCCAAAAAGGAGCACATTAAATCCAAGGAATAAAACCAATCACTTTTAAAAAAGAGAGGAGGGAGCCTACAAGCTCTCTAACTCCCCTAGCCGTTCCGGGACGCAGCGTAGTGTGCAGCTGCCGCTTGCGTTCCACCGGTCCGCTATCGAAAACCACAGTGACAGGAAGTGACGTTGTGCGTGCCAAGATAGTCCCGCCTTACGTGTTTCGTCACACAGACGTCATCGGAGCTCCGATGACGTCCGTGTGACGAAACGCGTAAGACGGGACTATCTTGGCACGCACAACGTCACTTCCTGTCACTGTGGTTTTCGATAGCGGACCGGTGGAACGCAAGCGGCAGCTGCACACTACGCTGCGTCCCGGAACGGCTAGGGGAGTTAGAGAGCTTGTAGGCTCCCTCCTCTCTTTTTTAAAAGTGATTGGTTTTATTCCTTGGATTTAAGGTGCTCCTTTTTGGATTTTTTAAGTATTCACAATAAAAATTACTTTATGGAGTTACGCTATGTGGAGCATCCCCTTTTTTTCATATAATGCTCTGGAGTGGATGTCCGGCCGGAAATAGGATTACTACAGGGGATTGTCATCTTCCCCCATCTCCTCCATGAGTGGCTGATCCGGGTTGAGAGGACACCGACACACGGGGATCTGATTGACATCTGGATTGGATCGGGATCTGGCGTACACACTTCCTATGCCCATACCCCTGCAGGGGTACAGCGTTCCGGTGAGTGGGATCACATCGGGGGGAGCGTGTTTGTTTAAATATTTGGAGGAAATCCTGTGGAAGATATCACATGAACTTTTTTGCCACCTTTACATGAGACTCTATATTGGTTTATCATCAGGATATTAGAGACTTACCTTTATATATACACATATTAACCATTTACCACGTTGAGTCTTAATATTTGCACATTCTTTATTTTACTTTTTTCTACGTATTCATTTTTTATATATTGTTTGGTATTCCTAGCACTTCATTATAGAGGACTGTGGATATCCTTTACCTTACACACATTTTTATGCATATGGTCGTGGTTAGACTCTATGTTTATGTATGGTGCATATATTTTTTACACATATTGTTTAGCACTTTTCTCTTACTATAGAGGACTGTGGACACTCTTTATTTTATTTAATATTTGCATCTCACTTTCTACCATCCAGCGGGGAGCTGGAATACTGTACTGCACTTGACACTCTTTCACATTACTAGTGGTCACCCTATCAATACTTACACATGAGATCACAGTTGTAAACTTTTAATTTTTTCACTCACTGATTGATTATCAATTGATTAGCACTTGACTATCATTATTTATTAATTAATTAGCACTGCACTTTGAGGGTACTATTTACGGGTGTTCCCTACAGCATGTCACATTGGTGCACCTACTACCATTATTAGATATATTATATACCAATATACCCCTTTTTTCTGCACAGCGCCATTCCCTACCTTTTTCGGCTCATTGTTGAGGTGAGCAGGCATTACAGCTGGTGGAGGTGTGCACAGTTTATTAATATCCATGAAGTTTGGTAGAAGCACAGTGGTGGAATATTGGTTCACAGCAATCAAGAAATCACAGAAGCCGATAAACATATTATATACATATATATATAAAAACTTTGATTTTATTTGATTTATTGATACTCAACAATTATAGTTTCACTGTGTTGAGATTTTATTTAATAGTCACATACAGTGCCTTGCAAAAGTATTCACCCCCCTTGGCTTTTTACCTATTTTGTTACATTACAGCCTTTAGTTCAATGTTTTTTTAATCAGAATTATATGTGATGGATCAGAACACAACAGTCTAAGTCGGTGAAGTAAATTTAGAAAAATATATACATAAAACTTTTTCAGAAATAAACTGATAATTGGCATGTGCGTATGTATTCACCCCCTTTGTTATAAAGCCCATAAAAAGCTCTGGTGCAACCAATTACCTTCAAAAGTCACATAATTAGTGAAATGATGTCCACCTGTGTGCAATCCAAGTGTCACATGATCTGTCATTACATATACACACATGCAGCAGATGAGTCAGGCTATAGCCGTCTCTAAATATTCCCTTTACAGCGGCATCTTGAAAACAAGTTACCTTGGAAGTTAGGTTGAAGGGGAGTTGGACATGAACTACAGTTGTGTAGAAGGGATGAAAACAATATAAAAGGAAAATGCTCAATTTTTGTTGCAGGTCTGTGCCTAAAATCTGACTTTTATCTTAGTGCAGACTTCCGGGAAAAATCAGCGAGCCAATCACACAAGCAGGAAATTAGGTTTCTGGGTACAAACCACCTCTAGGAAGGATATTGCATTTTCAGAAAATTATAGAGCTGCAGATTGAAAGGGAAAGGTATTTTTTTTTTATAAACATTCAATTACAATAAGACTTGTGTCGCAATTGTATACGCTATATTACTTTTTTCCTTATTTACAATTTTTTTCCCCCATGAAAGTGGCGTTATGCTTTAAAGATAAGTCCTGGTAGAGAATCTGTATACAGCCAGCATTCTACTAAGACCCCTTTCACACTGAGGCGTTTTTCAGGCGCTTTAGTGGCTAAAAAATAGCGCCTGTAAAGCACCTGAAAAACGGCTCCCCTGCAGTCTCAGTGTGAAAGCTCAAGTGCTTTCACACTGAGGCGATGCACTGGCAGGATGTTAAAAAAAACTCCTGCAAACAGCATCTTTGGAGCGGTGAAGCAGTGTATACACCGCTCCTGCCCATCCGCTGGCAAAGCGCCGCTGCAGCGGCGAATGACTGGGCCATTCTAACACATGAATGTGCTTTGATCTAAACCATTCCATTGTAGTTCTGGCTGTATTTTTAGGGTTGCTGCCCTGCTGGAAGGTGAACCTCCACCCCATCTCAAGTCTTTTGCAGACTAAACAGGTTTTCTTCTAAAATGTGCCCTGGTTTTGGCTCCATCCATCTTCCTATCAACTGTGACCAGCTTTCCTGTCTCTGCTGAAGAAAAGCATCCCCACAACATGATGCTGCCACCACCATATTTCACAATGGGGATGGTGTGTTCAGGGTGATGTGCAGTGTTAGTTTTCCGCCACACATAGTGTTTTGCTTTTAAACCAAAGAGTTCAATTTTGGTCTCATCCGCCTAGATCACCTTCTTCCACATGTTTTTTGTGTCCCCCACATGGCATCTCAAAAAATCCAAATGGGACTCCTCATAGCTCATTTAACAATGGCTTTCTTGTCACTCTTCCATAAAGGCCAGATTTGTGGAGTGCACGACTAATAGTTGTCCTGTGGACAGATTCCCACCTGAGCTGTGGAGCTCTGAAGCTCCTCCAGAGATACCATGGGCCTCATGGCTGCTTCTCTGATTAATGCTCTCCTTGCCCGGCCTGTCAGTTTAGGTGGACGGCCATGTCTTGGTAGATTTGCAGATGTGCCATACTCTTTCCATTTTCGGATGATGGATTGAACAGTGCTTCGCGAGATGTTCAAAGCTTGGGATATTTTTTTAAATAACCTAACCAAGCTTTAACCACTTCAGCCCCGGAGGATTTTACCCCCTTCCTGACCAGAGCACTTTTTACAATTCGGCACTGCGTCGCTTTAACTGCTAATTGCGCGGTCATGCAATGCTGTACCCAAACAAAATTTGCGTCCTTTTCTTCCCACAAATAGAGCTTTCTTTTGATGGTATTTGGTCACCTCTGCCGTTTTTATTTTTTGTGCTATAAACGGAAAAAGACCGAAAATTTTGAAAAAAAAATGATATTTTCTACTTTTTGTTATAAAAAAAATCCAATAAACTAAATTTTAGTCATACATTTAGGCCAAAATGTATTCGGCCACATGTCTTTGGTAAAAAAAAAATGTCAATAAGCGTATATTTATTGGTTTGCGCAAAAGTTATAGCGTCTACAAACTAGGGTACATTTTCTGGAATTTACACAGCTTTTAATTTATGACTGCCTATGTCATTTCTTGAGGTGCTAAAATGGCAGGGCAGTACAAAACTCCCCCAAATGACCCCATTTTGGAAAGTAGACACCCCAAGGAAATTGCTGAGAGGCATGTTGAACCCATTGAATATTTATTTTTTTTGTCCCAAGTGATTGAATAATGACAAAAAAAAAAAAATGATATATTGCTCAAACATGCCATGGGGATATGTGAAATTACACCTCAAAATACATTCAGCTGCTTCTCCTGAGTACGGGGATACCACATGTGTGGGACTTTTTGGGAGCCTAGTCGCGTATGGGGCCCCGAAAACCAAGCACCGCCTTCAGGATTTCTAAGGGCATAAATTTTTGATTTCACTCCTCACTACCTATCACAGTTTTGAAGGCCATAAAATGCCAAGATGGCACAAAACCCCCCCAAATGACCCCATTTTGGAAAGTAGACACCCCAAGCTATTTGCTGAGAGGCATGGTGAGTATTTTGCAGCTCTCATTTGTTTTTGAAAATGAAGAAAGACCAGAAAAATTTTTTTTTTTTCTTTTTTCAATTTTCAAAACTTTGTGACAAAAAAGTGAGGTCTGCAAAATATTCACTATACCTCTCAGAAAATAGCTTGGGGTGTCTACTTTCCAAAATGGGGTCATTTGGGGGGGGTTTGTGCCACCTGGGCATTCCATGGCCTCCGAAACTGTGATAGGCAGTAAAGAGTGAAATCAAAAATTTACGCCCTTAGAAAGCCTGAAGGCGGTGCTTGGTTGTCGGGGTCCCGTGCGCGGCTAGGCTCTCAAAAAGTCTCACACATGTGGTATCCCGTACTCAGGAGAAGCAGCAGAATGTATTTTGAGGTGTAATTTCACATATCCCCATGGCATGTTTGAGCAATATATCATTTAGTGACAACTTTGTGCAAAAAAAAAAAAAAAAATTTGTCTCTTTCCCGCAACTTGTGTCACAATATAAAATATTCCATGGACTCGACATGCCTCTCAGCAAATAGCTTGGGGTGTCTACTTTCCAAAATGGGGTCATTTGGGGGGGTTTTGAACTATCCTGGCATTTTATGCATAACATTTAGAAGCTTATGTCACACATCACCCACTCTTCTAACCACTTGAAGACAAAGCCCTTTCTGACACTTATTGATTACATGAAAAAGTTATTTTTTTTTGCAAGAAAATTACTTTGAACCACCAAACATTATATATTTTTTTAAAGCAAATGGCCTACAGATTAAAATGGTGGGTGTTTCATTTTTTTTCACACGGTATTTGCGCAGCGATTTTTCAAACGCATTTTTTGTGGAAAAAACACACTTTTTAAATTTCAATGCACTAAAACACACTATATTGCCCAAATGTTTGATGGAATAAAAAAGATGATCTTAAGCCGAGTACATGGATACCAAACATGACATGCTTTAAAATTGCGCACAAACGTGCAGTGGCAACAAAATTAATACATTTTTAAAAGCCTTTAAAAGCCTTTACAGGTTACCACTTTAGATTTACAGAGGAGGTCTACTGCTAAAAATACTGCCCTCGATCTGACCTTCGCGGTGATACCTCACATGCATGGTGCAATTGCTGTTTACATTTGACGCCAGACCGACGCTTGCGTTCGACTTAGCGCGAGAGCAGGGGGGACAGAGGTGCTTTTTTTTTTTTTTTTTTTTTTTTTTTTTTTTCTTTATTATTTTTTTGCTTTTTTATCTTATTTTTAAACTGTTCCTTTCATTTTTTTTTTTTTAAATCATTTTTATTGTTATCTCAGGGAATGTAAAATATCCCCTATGATAGCAATAGGTAGTGACAGGTACTCTTTTTTGAAAAAATTGGGGTCTATTAGACCCTAGATCTCTCCTCTGCCCTCAAAGCATCTGACCACACCAAGATCGGTGTGATAAAATGCTTCCCCAATTTCCCAATGGTGCTGTTTACATCCGGCGAAATCTAAGTCATAAAATGCTCGTAGCTTCCGGTTTCTTAGGCCATAGAGATGTTTGGAGCCACTCTGGTCTCTGATCAGCTCTATGGTCAGCTGGCTGAATCACCGGCTGCTTTCTCAGGTTCCCTGTTGAGACAGGAGAGCCAGAGAAAAACACGGAAGACGGTGGGGGGGGGGGCATTCCCTCCCACTGCTTGTAAAAGCAGTCTAGAGGCTAATTAGCCGCTAGGATTGCTTTTACATGAAAGCCGACCGCTGGCTGAAAAGAATGATACCAAGATGATACCTAAACCTGCAGGCATCATTCTGGTATAACCATTCAAAGTCATGAATGAGGTACCTGAAGACAAAAAATGGTTAACAATAAAGCACAGTATACAGTAAAGTATAAAAAATTGCATACCTGAAAAGCAAACATGATAAAACATAACAATAAAACATTGCAGAATAGAACACAGTAAAAAAGAGCAGGACAATAGAGAGAGAGAGAGAACAATAAAACGACAACTATTTTTTTTTTGTGTTTTTTTGCAAACTTGTAACTTTTATAACGGTAACCGGTTCCAGGTTCGGGTCTCTCAAAATGCGATGGCATCTTGGGAGACCCTGTGAAAGTGTGCCTAGTCTGTGCAATGCTGTACCCTACGCTAATACTCAACTAGTGAATGGTAGCGTTCAAAACATTCACCAATGCAAAGACCAGGATTGTCAGGACAGGAGGGACAATAATAGCGGGTGTCACGCCTATATCCGCGCTTGCTGCAGACACGACATCTTTTTTGGGGGGTTCGCTGGGTAGGGGTACTCGGGAGGACATAAAAATGCCTCTCATGCAGCCGACTGCATTTGGTTGGGGATGTGAATGGGGGAAGTACGGGCGCTGCAGAAGCGGTGGGTTCCCAATTAGGATTGGCGAATGCAGCAGGAAGGGCATTATGGGCACGATGGGCCTGTGTTTGTCTTTTTGGTGGCAGCGGGACACTACTTGTGCTTGCCACCTCACCAGCTTGAACTGCACTTATGGGACTCGCCACGTCACCAAGTGTTACTGCAGTGCTGGTTTGACTATGACCGGGGTGTACTAGGCCGCTGGCGCTTGCCAGTTCACCAAAACGCTACCAAAAAAACTTAGCGATCGCAGGGATCAGGCCTGACTCTGCGAACGCTGCAGTTATGCGTTTAGTGTTTTGTAAGTGACAGTGATCGATCGATACTGCACTTGGGTGGGCTGGGCTGGGCCGGGCGGAGGGGCAAAACGCAGGTGCTAGCAGGTATCTGGGCTGATCCCGCAAACACTGCGTTTTTGGGAACCCTAAACTGCTGGGGACGCCAGTATAGACCTGATCGGATCAGATATTGATCCGTTCAGATACTATACCACTAAGGGAGGTGTACGGTGCGTGCGTGGGTGTTAGCGGTACTGGCGCTAACCTGACGCTGCCTGGGGCTGGTGCTTGCCAGTTCACCAAAACGCTACCAAAAAACTGTTAGCGATCGCAGGGATCAGGCCTGACTCTGCGAACGCTGCAGTTATGCGTTTAGTGTTTTGTAAGTGTCAGTGATCGATCGATACTGCACTTGGGTGGGCTGGCTGGGCCGGGCGGAGGGGCAAAACGCAGGTGCTAGCAGGAATCTGGGCTGATCCCGCTAACACCGCGTTTTTGGGAACCCTAAACTGCTGGGGACGCTAGTATAGATCTGATCAGATATTGATCCGTTCAGATACTATACCACTAAGGGAGGCGTATGCTGCGTGCGTGGGTGTTAGCGGTACTGGCGCTAATCTGACGCTGCCTGGGGCGACGCATATCACCGCCGGGCGATCAGGGGGCTAAACCTTTATTCGGTAATAAACGGCGGGTGCCCTGACACTATAAAAAATAAACGAACTAACCAGCGTCACCCGTAACCCTTATACGGTGATCAGTGGTGAAAGGGTTAACTAGGGGGCAATCAAGGGGTTAAAACATTTATTAGGTAGTATATGGGGGTCCCTGTCGCTATAAAACGCTGACGGCGAACCTATATATTTACGTCCCTAACTAGCGTCACCAGCGACACTAATACAGCGATCAGAAAAATGATCGCTTAGTGACACTGGTGACGGGGGGTGATCAAGGGGTTAAAACTTTATTAGGGGGGTTAGGGGGGTACCCTAGACCTACAGGGGGGTAATACTCACTGTCCTAACACTTCTAACTGTCACAAACTGACACTATGCAGTAATCAGGAAAAAAAAAAAAAACCTGCTTGGTGTCAGTTTGTGACAGGGGGGGGGCGATCGGGGGGGGTGGGGGGGGGAAATCGGGGTGTTTAGTGTGCCTGGCATGTTCTACTGTGTTGTGTAGTGTTGGTGCAGTCACTCACATGTCTTCTCTCCTCGGCCCGGAACGGAAACTCCCGAGCCGAGGAGAGATGACATCACATCCTCTGCCTCTGCGTACTATACAGAGGCAGGGGATGTTTCTCATTGGCTGGGAGCGATCGCGAGGGGGGGCCACGATCGGATGGCCTCCCCCTCATCTTTGATCGCTGCCAGACCAAAGCCGACCGCCGCTGGCACCGGGGGGGGGGGGGGGGGGTCCGATCGGACCCCCTGCCCGCGGGAAGGCAATCACGTACCAGGTACGTGATTTTGCCTGCCCGTGCCATTCTGCTCACGTATATAGGCGTGAGGCGGTCGGCAAGTGGTTAAATTTATCCACAATTTTATCCCTGACCTGTCTGGTGTGCATTTGCCTTCATGATGCGATTTGTTCACTAAAGGTTCTCTAACAACCCTCTGAGGGCTTCACAGAACAGCTGTATTTATACTGAGATTAAATTACACACAGGTAGACTCTTTACTAAATTAGGTGACTTCTGAAGGCAATTGGTTCCACTAGATTTTAGTTAGGGGCATCAGAGTAAAGGGCGCTGAATACAAAATGCACACCACACTTTTCAGATATTTCTAAAAAATTTTGAAAACCATTTATCATTTTCCTTCCACTTCACAATTATGTGCCACTTTGGATGGACACTGGCACGCCCTGAATTAAGAAGTGCACTCCCTATGTAACCCCTCCCACTACTGGGAGTATTCAGTTTTGTAGCAAAGCAATACACGTGTATACCAAGAAGGGAGGGACCTCTGTGTCCCCTGATGTACCTCAAAGAAAAGGATTTTACAGGTAAGCTGTTTTAAAAATACTGTTTTCTTTTCATACATCAGGGGACACAGAGCCATAGTAATTACTATGTGGGATGTCCCATAGCAATGGCAACTGAAGGGAGGGAGACACAATAAAAGATAGGGCATTAAGAGGCCAGAGGACTTATACTGCAGCCTGTAGTACACTATGCCCAAAGGCAATATCCTCATGACCTTTTACATCGATTTGATAGAATCTGGTAAATGTATGGACTGAAGACCAATTTGCGGCCTTGCAGATCTTAGCCATAGAGGCCTGGTGACGCACCGCCCATGAAGCACTAACAGCCCTGGTGGAATGTGTTTTAATATGAAAAGGAGGAACTTTCTTCCTCAGACCATAAGATTGAACAATCACTTGACTAATCCATTTGGAAATAGTAGATTTCGATGCTGCTTATCCTCTTTTAGGACCTTCTGGCAGCACAAACAAAATATCTGTTTTTGCGAATCTGATCAGTTACCTAAAAATAGGCCTTAACTGCTCTTAATATATCAAGGGAATGTTGTGCCTTCTTTTCCTTCGATCTAAACTCTGGGAAAAAAGGCAGAATAATATCTTGGTTCAAATGAGAACCGGTCATCACTTTCGGTAGAAATTTAGGATGAGGCCGCAATACCCCCTCATCCTTATGCATGATTAAAAATATGGCTCTTTACAAGACAGAGCCGCCAATTCCGATATTCTTCTTGGCAGAAGATATGGCAACCAAAAAGACTATTTTTATTTAAAAGAACTAAGGGAATTTCCCGTATAGGTTGAAAAGGCTGATTCTGTAAAGCCAACAAGACTAAAATTCAAATCCCAAGGATTTAGAGGTGCCCTGACAGGGGGATTAATTCTAGTTACCCCCTGAATAAAAAGTACGCACCAGAGAGTGAGACGCAAGAGGCCGTTGAAAAAAAGATTGATAAGGCCGAGACCTGGCCCTTAATCGTACTCAGGGCCAGGCTCATTTCTAATCCCATATGCAGGAATTCAAGAATCCTACCTATGACATACTTCCAGGAGTGCCAACCCCTGGATCCATACCAGAAAATATGTGCCTTCCAGATTCTAAAGTAAATGACTCTGGAGGCTGGCTTTCTAGCATTAATCAAAGTAGACACTACTGAAGGAGATAACCCACGATCCTTTAGAATGTGGGTTTCAATAGCAAAACCGCTAAATTTAGCGTTTGTAAGGTAGGATGAAATACCGGACCTTGAGCTAGAAGGTCTGGCCATAATGGCAGGGTCCAAGGGACTTCTACTGCCATCTTTATGATCTCGGCGCCACGCTAGGGCCACCAGAATCACCTCCTTTCGTTCCTGCTGGATCCTGCGGAGAAGGAGCGGAAGTAGCAGAACTGGAGGAATGCATAGATCAGTGAAAAATGATCCTTTAGGAAGACCAAGGCATCTGTTCCGCACGCTAGCGGATCCTTAGTCCTAAACACAAAGTTGTCGATTTTGTTGTTAATCTGGACGCGAACAGATCTACATCTGGAATACCTCATTCTTGACATATCGAGAGGAAGATGTCGGGGTGAAGGGTCCATTCTCCTGGAAACAATAGTTGGCGACTTAATAGTCCACCTGCCAATTCTCTATCCCTGGAATGGACATTGCTGATAGAAAAGGTATGTTGCTTTCTGCCCAAGCTAGAACATGATTCACTTCTTTTTGGACTGCACGACTTCTCGCGCCCCCTTGTGAATGATGTAAGTCACAGCCGTGGCATTGTTGGATTGAATCCTGGTAGGACAATTCAGCGTCCAGAATTCCAGGGCCAGATGTACTGCCCTAATTTCTAGAACGTTGATGGACAGGGTCCTTTCTGGTCCTTGGACCATTTCCCCTGGACAGAAGCTTCTTCCAGGACTGCTTGCCAACTTTGAAGGCTGGCATCCGGTGTTATCAATTTCCAAGATACTGGTAAACAAAAGAATTTCACCTTTTGGAGGTTGCTGATATTAACCACCAATTGAGGCTCAGACACACCTAGGTGGATGAGAGCATTGGAAAAAACCAAAGCCTGAACCTTCTTGTTCCAGACCGACAGAATAGCGTTTTGTAGCAGTCTTGAATGAAACTGTGCATAAGGAACGGCCTTGAAGGAGGCCACCATTTTCCCTGACAATTTCATGCACATCTGAATGGAAGGATTTCTCTTTGCTTTGACAAGTTGAATCAGTTCTTTAATGGAACCGATTCTTGCCTGGGGTAGGAATACCCCATTCAAACCCCCTTCTTTGTATGGTATCTATGACTAGCCCCAAGTACTGTAATCTCCTTGATGGTTTTAAGGAGGATTTTTCTAGGTTGAGTATCCAACCTAGGCATTCCAGGTAGCTTACAGCAGAGATTCTTTGGTTTAGGCCAGAGACTGGATTTATCTACTAAAAGCAGATCATCTAAATAGGCTAGGACTTATGCCCTGGGCCGTTAACGTGACTAAGGGAGGTGTCAGGAATTTTGTGAATACCCGTGGAGCAGTGGCTAGACCAAATGGCAGAGCCGCAAACTGAAAATGCGATTTTCTACTTCAAAGCGTAGAAATTTCTGATGAGCGGGAAATATCGGCATGTGGAGATATGCATTTTTTATATCGATTGATGCCCGAACTCTCCTCCTTGCAAAATGGAGATCACTGATCGGATTGACTCCATGTGAAAGGTTTGAATAAAACCCTGAACACTGTTCCTCTAAGGGAACCTCTGATATCACCTCTTGAGATAAAAGATGATCCAGAGCTAAAAAAAGAGAGACTTCCTTTCCTCCGGAAAACCTAGAGAAACCGAGGAAGCCCCTCCACTGTCCTGACATTGTTCCTGCCAGATTCGGAAATTGCAGAAGCCTTCCCTCCACCCGAGCAAGCGGGGGCACTCCTTTATAAGGAGGCCTTAGCATTTTTGCTTTGCAGGCTAACTGCCCCAAGACCTCTTCTGGCCCTGGGACTGCCCCTGAGGTCTACCTCTTAGTCTTAATGGTGGAAGCCGTCAAGACTGCCTAGGGGCAGATGCTCCTGGTACTGGAGAGGAAGCACGCTAAAATGAGAAATGTTTGAACTTCTTTTTTACTGGCAAGAAAAGAGAAGAACTTTTCCCATTAAAAAACCTTTGGATATATTTATCCAGATCGTCTCCAATAACCGTTTACCATGAAAAGGGAAACTGGCTAGGAGTTTTTACATGGTGCTTTCAGCTGACCAATTTTTCAGCCACAGGACTCTGTACGTACTAGTCCCAACATAAGCCGTGAGGCTTAAATGATAGAATTTTTCATCGCATCCACCGTAAAACATAGTGCATCTGATATGCCAGCCCATTGTTGGGCCTGCTGATCAGGAAGAATCTTAAGTATCTTTACAACTGATCCTTTTATGGACTGAGATACCCCAATTGCCGTAAGAATCGGCTGCGCTACTGAACCTGCCAGAGACATGTTGTTCTTAAACAGGTGTTCCAACTTTTTAACTGTTGGGTCCTTTATCATTTGCGCATTGTCTATCGGACAAGTGAGATTTTTATTCACCAAGGTGATTGCAGCATTAATTGCTGGAACCTCCCTCTTCTAGAATTCTTCCTCCATTAGGAGAGGGGGAAAAAAAAAAAAAAAAAAAAAAAAAAAGCTTATCGGGGTGTTCCCATTCCGAATATATCAGCTTTTTTAGCCATGAATGGATAGGAAAAGCGTCCCCAGACGAGGAAAGTTTTAGTGATCCCAAACCAGAGGTGGGGCTCATCACTAGACTGCACTACAGGTAGCAAAAAAAGGTTGAACAAACCAATCTAGTGAGGGAGTGTACCAGCAAACTGTCTTGTGAGATTACTTCCTCCATACTAGGATCCTCAGAAGAGGATATATTAGTGTCTTCCAGGTCTTTTGCAAGACCATCCTGATCCCCTGCCTCTTGTACCTCAAAATGAGGGTCCTGAGCACTGGATGGGGATCTGCTATGATTGAATCCACTATGGGAAGTGATCATAGCATCAATCTTCTTTTTCCACTAGAAATGGTAGAAGAAAAAACCTCCTGTGTGATATATATATACAGCGACTGAAGTGTCCAGCGCTGCTGCAACACCAGTCTCCCGTGGCGGCTCATTCTAACCAACCGCATCACTCTCAGAGGAGGATGACATTCTTTTGGACATGGATTTAGGTTGTTTGTAAAATAATCAAGCCACTACCACTCATAACCTAACGCACAAAGCAGAGGCACTACCAAAAGAATGCATACACTGCTAGTCTATAGTCCAGCAATAAAAATGCTGCTATTAATGCCCAGCCTGAAGCAATAGTAATAATGTGTCAAAGGAAAAGCCTGTGTCACCAACCTGAAGTAATGCCACCTCTTTGCTCTTGTGTCCCTCCACAGCCCGCAGCAGCACACAGTGTGCTTTTTTAAAAAACTTTCTCCACGTGTTCCTGGCGTCGGAGAACGCGGGCTATAGTAGGTTTCACTGGAATCCTGAGCCAGTCCGGCGCGGGGGGGGGGGGGTAAAACTGCCGCCAGGCGGCCACAGCGTTATTGTTTTTTTTTTAATTGAATCCGGGTCTTTAATCCCCCCCGAGGGGGTAATCCCAGCGCAAGGGCTACCGACAGGAGGACAAGTTACCCCTTCTTACCAGAGGATCTGCTGCTTTACCGGAGGAGGAGGAGGAGGAGGAAGTGTTCGCTCCTGACACAGTGCTGTTTCCAGCATGAGACGGTGAGTGCTCAATACAGCCCCCAGTGGTGACACATAGACATGACAACATTATACACTTAAAGGAGACTTTTCATAAAAATTTCAAAATATCCACTTACCTTTTCCCGCCGCAGGGTTATCTGTGGTAAACCATCAGACCCAATCTTCACCCTTCACGGTGGGCTCCGTAAAACCTTCAGGAACAGGGGAACCTGGAGGTATCTCACAATCCTGGACCTGCAATAGCACCCTGCCAGTAAAACTTTATTGGCCTTACTACCAAAAGTACTGGATTCCCATGGTCCAGCTCTCTAGAAAGAGAAGCATTCGCAAGCAAAAACCTAGTTTCTTTGGATACGAGGCCCGGGTACCATTCAACCTGGCCTAGAAAGACACTCTGAATGGATCTGTCAGCATGGCTAGCCCCAGCAAAGATTGTTCCAGTGGAGCGCAGCACAGCACATCTTTACTCGTGACCAACACCTTAGACACTGGCGAAAAAACTGAAAACTCCAAGTAGTGGGAGGGGTTATATAGGGAGTGCACTTCTTAATTTAGGGCGTGCCAGTGTCCATCACCTAAAAGGTGGCCTATAACCCACATAGTAATTACTATGGTTCTGTGTCCCCTGATGTATGAAAAGAAATTGGATTATTGTACTTGCACAGAAAAGGCTATAAAATCATGACTACCTGGGTTACACGCCACCTATAGGTGAATGGACACTGGCAGAAAGACAGAAAGTCCTCCCCTATATAACCCCTGTCACAGGAAGTAACAGGAAGCGTTGGTAAACAATGAACACCCCCCCCCCCCCCCCCCCCAAAAGAAGGCTTTTACAGGCAAGTACAATCCAATTTTATTTAGCAAGCACGTAAAAAGGGGGTGGGGGGGGGACAACACATTAGTGTCCTAGGAAACTACTCTGCGGCCAAAAGCAGCATTCTCAGCCCCACTTAAACCCACCTGGTAAAACCTTGTAAAAGGTATATACCGAAGAGCGGGTTGCAGCCTTGCAGACCCGAGCCGCTATTGCCTGATGACAAATAGCCGAAGAGGCCCCTCACACTCCTAGTAGAGAGTGAGCCTTCACTTAAAAAAGCAGAGCCTTACCCTTTAAGCCATCGGCTTGTGTAATAAGCATATGAATCAACTGCAATGTGGTCAATTTTGAATTTACTTGACTCCAAGACCCTCAGCCAGGATGAATAATGAATCGGCCTGCCTGACCACTGCAGACATCTTCAAATAACCCTTGACAGCTCGAACCACATCCAAAGTGTGCAGAGCTTTTTCACCCTGCATACAAGGACTGGTAAAAACTAAGGTATGACGATGCCCTAATTCAAATGAAAACTCAAACCTACACATTCGGCAATGGGTGGGGTAAAACTTAACAGGTAGAACCATATAGGTTACCCCTAAACAAAAAGCATGCATCAACAAATGAGAAACAACTGACCTCTGGAAAAAAAAAAAAAAACTGCCATTTGCTGAGGCCAAATTCATTTCCACACCTGATTTGAGGAAAGCTAAAATGCGATCAATCATTTCTGGGGATGGAACTTCCTGGTCTCACACCAGGGCATCCAAGACCTCCAAGTCCTATGATAAATCTTTCTGGACAAAGGCTTCCAGGTCTTCAGCAATGTAGATATGACTGCCCCAGAGACACCTCAATCCTTTAACGACCTGCCTATTGAAACCCAGGTGCTGAACTCAGAAACTGCTACAAAAAGATGCAATACTGGCCCCTGAAACAGGGGGTCTGGCTTGGCCAGAACAGCCCAAGGGCCCCACCAAGTTTATGATGTTGGTGTGCCATCCCCTCCTGGGTCAAGCTGGTGCAACTAAAATAAATCGGCATCTTCTCCTCCCGGATCCTGTGCAGCAGAAGCTGAACTGGTGGATAAATAGGGAGAATTAGTCCCAGGATGTTACTAGGGCATCCACCCCCATCACCTGCGGATCCCACATTCTGAACCCAGATGCTAGAAGATCCACATACATTGTGTCCCAATGCTAACAGATTGCACTGAACACCTCGGGATTAAGAAACCACTCCACTGGAACCAACCTCTGGCGACTGAGAAAGTCCGCCTGACTATTCTACACACCTGGGATATGTACTGCAGACAGGGTTGGAAAATGATCCGCTTCCATTTGGGCAGCCTGACTCCTAGTGCCGCCCTGATGGTTGATATATGCCACCGCCATGGCATGGTTTGACTGAAAGTCCCTGTAGCCGACTTGTCTTGTAAATCAGCGCGAGCTGAACAGCCCGCAGCTCCAGATGATCCTTGAAAGATGCGATTATATGACAGAAATGCATTGTATAGTAGGCGATTGTGAAACCTATACCTCTTTAAATAGAGACCCTGTTAACTATAAAAGGGAGCTTGAAGAAATCACTAAAAACAGGATTTAGACAAGGCATCATTAACAAAAAGAGAAAAGTTTTTCAAGGCCTTGGCTTTTCAAGCCAAGGCCTTGAAAAGCCAGCAGCCTCTCCCCACCCAAGCTCCCCTTCATAACGAAGAGGACATAGAATCTTTTTTATCCGACTTGGCTGGCCAGGGTATCCTTTTGCCCTAGACTCTGTGCTTTCCCCCTGGATTCAGTCAACTGGGAGTGGCAAAAGAAGTGCCTATATGCGGAAGAACCAGAAACTTGAGTAGCAGATCCTCTGTAAGTTGGACACTTGCCCTTCTTCTTGAGTGGCAAGAAGGAGGAAATCTTTCCATTAAAAAATCTTTTGGATAGATTTATCAAGGTCCTCGCTGAACAGGCATTCCTCATGAAATGTAAACCCTGCTAACAACTTTTTACAGGGTAAATCAGCTAACCAGCTCTTCACCCATAGAACCCTGCGCATGCAAATAGACACCAGAGCTAAACAAGAAATTTGCTAAATAGTGTCCTTCAGGGCATCTACCACAAAACACAAGGCCTGGTCACAAGCTGCCACAAACTCCTGAGTTTCCTCAGGCTTGGAGTCCTCAGAGGTAGATACTACTGCTTGACCTTCCTTAAATTCTACTCTGACCACTTCCAGCAATCTTTCCTTCCAGGCCTGCCAATGCAAAAGCCAATTCATCCTTCGTGAGATTGGTATTGTGGCCACTGCAAGGACCTTAACCTAACACTGGCTCAGATGCACCAGTTACTTCTGGTCTATCAGGAGATAAACACAGCAGTGCACCTGCGCCCTTCCTAGCTGTGTTCCCCCCTCCTCACTATCCACCCAGCCTAGAGAACCATCTGGCTGCCAGTGTCCATCCCCAAAAGGTAGTACTGACATGCCCCAGAATTAAGAGCCTGCCCTTTTTGCCGATATGCCAGCAAAACCACCTGCTGCTGTGCTAAAAAGCCCTACAATCTGAAACAGTCTTCATTTAGTAAGATGGCCACTGGTGTCCGCCTCCCCAACATACTTCCAGTCCGCAATGCTCAGGGACACGCGTGTCCACTTAGAGTAATCCCACGCGCGCATCGATTACAGAGGAATACCAAAAACAAACCCTGAGCTCTCTTTGGACCAGGATAAACACTACACAAAAGTGCCAGCAGTGACACAGAACAAGGCCACTCAGACAGCACAAGGGTTCAGCAGCAACCCAGGACACAGACCACTACCCCACCCCCAGTGAAATGAGGCAGGACCTCCGGGCAGCCCAAACATGGTTCATACTTAAAGAGCCCCCATTGTAAAAAGAATACTCACTTATTTCTTGCTGCAAGATCCTGCCCAAAGGAAAGGGACCCAGGACTTTGCCCATCACGACAAGCTGTCACTACAGAGCTCACATTGGGGTCAACTGCCCTGGACCAGTACAGCACCCTACCATAACACCTTGGTCAGTACCAAACTGCACTGGGTTTTATAAACGCAGGGTGCAGCGCTGAAAAGGTTGCATTACAGGCAATCCCCACCAAAACTTCGGTCTTCATCGCACCATCCATCTTAACTTTCCAGCAATAAGAATAGATCCAGCCAACTAATCTCTTGATCCCTGCTGGAATCACTTAGGAAGCCATACCATACAGAGAGCTGCACTTCAATTACCACCACGTTCAACACACTGGCGAAAAAAAAACTGCAGCACTTCCTGTATGGGAAGAGTTATATAGGGGAGGACTTCCTGTCTGTTTCTGCCAGTGTCCCTTCACCTAGAGGTGGCGCATAAACCAAGTAGTCATGATTTATAGCCTGCTCTGTGTCCTGTGATGTATGACAGAGATAAGATTAGAACCTTACTGTGCAAACCATCAATGTGGTTTTCAGAAAATCAGGTCAACCACAGGTCAGATTTGCTTACAGATTTGCTTATTTGTTACAAATTTAAAATTTACACCATCAAACAAAACAGGCCTACGACACTACAGGAAATTGGAATCCATACTATTAGGGATAATGAATAGGAAACTTAGTGGCATATTTTTAAAGATGCAATTCATACAGCATACTTTATTTTATTGATTCTATGTCTGTGGTTTTAGTCATATAACAGAGGTGTTTTAGCGGTTTCTATTAGATTCAATTTTAACACAGCCTAAAATTTGGTTATAGCGCAGGTGTTCCTAATTGGATAATATTTATAAAGAAGGGAATGTGAAATTCTCTCACCAGTGAGGAATAAATCCTTCTTTAAAAACACATGCACCTGGAAGATTTGCCTGCAGTGAATGTCTGGAGTTACCATCACATTAAAAACAGTTAGTTTGGGCCAACCTGGCCTCAAAACCCTGTTTTTCTCAGAAGTTTTTGAACATGAGTACTGGTTCAGTTTGGTAATCCCAATAGAAGACTTATCATATGCCCACTGAATGAAGGTCATATTTCTGTAAAATTATACACAAAATTATTATGGTTAAATTAAGACCTGCCCACCAATGCAAGAAGTACTGAGCACCTTTGTCAAATTACACTAATGAAGTAGCTACATTTAAGTGTCTGTGCCAGTTAGTCTGAACTGGTTATGAGCATAATGTAAATTTACAAACCCTAATGAAGGGTATTAATATTCACCATAGCTTTAGGAAATCTGTAAATCTCCTTAGCAAAGTGCATTATTAGGGTCACCCGCTAGCTGGAGGATTTCCAATAGACTAATAATTTACAGCAGGTGTAGAATAGCACACACATAAAAGATGACAAGGTGGACTACAGTGGGCGTTTGATGTCATTAACCGCAGGAGGCTTTTTTCCAATGATATAAAACTGATATGGGATATTATGGCTATTTATTTATTGTATTTCATGCAGTTTATCAGTCACTTACCATCCTTTGCTCTAACATATTGAAAAACAATAATAGATGCATAGAATGTAGAGAAAAGGAGACAAGGTGTGTTCGTCCCCTCTTTTGGGAAACCAAAAAAAAAAAAAAAAATGCAAATGCTTGTAATGCTAATTTGTGTGTTTAAGCAAATTTACATCTTTATAATTATAGGCTCTAGAGTTATAATGCCTCACAAATGGGCAAATGGTAACAGGAAGTTTACAATGCAGCTTACCAAGGGTAGTTCTGTTTAGACTCACTAACCAGAAATGATATCCAAAGAGAAACATTAGGCTTAAGAAGAACATCAAAGCGACAAAAAGCAGGAAAAGGACATGAAATTTTGCACGACTATTTGATAGCTCACCCTGTGTAAAAAAATAAAATAAAAACATTTCAGCATTCAATTTACAGGTACCTACTGTGCATCTGCCTGGTAAACGACATCCTTTAAAGTATCTAAATTAAAAAGGCAACAATTTTACAGTATCTCACAAAAGTGAGTAGACTCCTCACAGTTTTGTAAATAATTTATTATATCTTTTCATGTGACAACACTGAAGAAATGACACTTTGCTACAATATAAAGTAGCGAGTGTACAGCAGTGTAGATCTACTGTCTTCTCAAAACAACACACAGCCATTAATGTCTAAACCGCTGGCAACAAAAAAGAGAGTACACCCCTAAGTGAAAATGTCCAAATTGGGACAATTAGCCTCCCCGGTGTCATGTGACTTGTTAGGGTTACAAGGTCTCAGGTGCGAATGGAGAGCAGGTTTGAAATGTGGTGTTAATCACTCTCACTCTCTCTTACAGGTCACTGGAAGTTCAACACGACACCTCATTGCAAGGAAGTCTGAGGATCTGAAAAAATAATTGTTCCTCTACAGAAAGATGGCCTAGGCTATAAGAAGATTGCCAAGACCCTAAAACGGAGCGGCAGCACGGTGGTCAAGACCATACAGCGGTTTAACAGAACAGGTCCACTCTGAACAGGCCTTGCCATGGTCGATCAAAGAAGTTGATTGCACATGCTCAGCGTCATATCCAGAGGTTCTCAGTGGGAAATAGACGTACGAGTGCTGCCAGCATTGCTGCAGAGGTGGGGGGGGGGGGGGGGGTCGGACTGTCCGTGCTCAGACCATACACCGCACACTGTATCAAATTGGTCTGCATGGTTGTCGTCCCAGAAGGAAGCCTCTTCTAAAGATGATGCTCAAGAAAGCCCGTTTGCTGAAGACAAGCAGACTAAGGACATGGATTACTGGAACCATGTCTTGTGATCTGACGAAACCAAGATAAACTTATTTGGTTTAGATGGTGTGAAGCATGTGTGTGGTGGCAACCAGGTGAGGAGTACAAAGGCAAGTGTGTCTTGCCTACAGTCAAGCATGTTGGTAGGAGTGTCATGGTCTGGGGCTGCATGAGTGCCGCTGGCACTGGGGAGCTACAGTTCATTGAGGGAACCACGAATGCCAACATGTACTGTGACATGCTGAAACCGAGCATGATCGCCTCCCTTTGGAGACTGGGCCGCAGGGCAGTATTCCAACATTATAATGACCCCAAACACGCCTCCAAAACAACCACTGCCTTGCTAAAGAAGCTAAGGGAAAAGGTGATGGACTGGCCAAGCATATCTCCAGACCTAAACCCTATCGAGCATCTGTGAGGCATCCTCAAACAGAAGGTGGAGGAGCGTGGCCACACAAAATATTGACACTTTGGGCCCAATTTGGATATTTTCACTTAGGGGTGTACTCACTTTTGTTGCCAGCGGTTTAGACATTAATGACTGTGTGTTGTTGTTTTGAGGGAACGGCAAATATACACTGTTATACAAGCTGTACACTCACTACTTTATATTGTAGCAAAAATGTGAGGCGTGTACTCACATTTGTGATATACTGCATCTTACCAGTCCATAGATTTGTATGATATAAAGCTTTTAATTGGCGGTTTTATTACCTGGTTCAGATTTTTTATTATAAAATGACAAATGGACAAAAAAAAAAAAAAAAAAAAGTGAAAAAAAGTGCAGTTTGATAAATGTGCAATGTATTTTGCATTATTAATACTACTTCAAACATCTTCAAGAAATCATTTTCTTTCACACATCCTGAGTATAGGAACCTCAAAATATGTGTATTATTGATGCATGTCAACAGTGTAGTTGAAAAATGTGTGTTTATATTAGATTTCTAAATATTAGGCATTTTCAAGTACAAAAAATATAAGTAGAACTGCGCTGGCCTTTGTGCGATAAATGCAGATAAAAGCAATGCAACTGTTTCTGTTTACAAACTGACAGCTTATTGAATCAATGCTACTATAGGACACTGAAAGGAGAGTGCAGGTAATGGCGAATTATTTAGGGAGTAGCAGGATGACGCAGGGTAGTATTTTTCAGCAGGTTTCCTCAGGATTGACAGATTTTAAAAGTCAGTTGAAATATCCAGGGCTCAGGAGTTTTAAAAAATAGAGCGGCTTGTCTAGTGGCCAGACAGCAATGACACCCAAGAGAATACCAGCTTAGGCACATGCAACAATGTTTTCGACAGCTACTCTCATCTACTGGTTTCACAGATCTACCACCCCCTTCCTCAGGATGAGAGCTGTCAGCATGTCTGAGACATGGACAGATGTCCAAAATCAGTAGATAAGAGAAGCTGTCAGACACATTTTTGCATGCACATGCTCTGAAACTCTGTTGGATGTCACTGCTGCCTGGCAAACCCCTCTATCCTTTAATACTTGGGTTTCAACAGCCATGCCATTAAAGCCAGAGACTGAGAAGCAGGATGGAACAGAAGGCCTTAAGCAGCAGATTTAGTTTGTTGGGAAGAGCCCAAGAGTTGTTTCCTAGAAGTCTTAGTATGTCTATGTTCAAAGTTCTTCTGCAATTTTTTGCCATTTCCTCTCTTGCTTTATTTTCTTGAGCATAGGAAGGAGGCTAGAGCTAGAGGATCCAAAGTTCTGGTAACAAACAGGAGGTAATTTGTTGTTGAATCTGGAGGCCAGGATGTCCACATCTGGAATCCCTTATTTTTGCCATATCAGGTCGAAGACCTCTAGAAGAGCCCATTCCCCTTGATCCAAGTATGGTGGATGAGATAACCCACCTTCCAATTATCCACTCCAAGAATGTGGACTGCAGAGATCACTGGACAATAAAATTCTGTCCAAGAGATGGTCCTTCAAGGAACCCAGACTCCTGGTGCATCCTTAAAGTGGTATTAAACCCAAAAAAATATTATATTGCAGCGTGTCAATCAGATGTGGTGGCTGCATCAGTTTTCTCTTTTTTTTTTCTTGGCTTTTTCCCACTCTGTTTTTACCTAATGATCTGGCCAGTAACACACCTCCTGTATTAGGAAGACAAACTTCTGGAATTATGAGCATAGGAAGCACAGCAGACAGCTGCATTGTCAGTCAGGGGAAGGTGATCAACTCCACACTTTATAATCTGCTGCAGCAGTTTTTTTCGCTTATGTGATAAAGAAGGTTTTACATGAATAAATAAAAGTTAATAATTTTAGTCACCCTTGGACCCCATTCATGTAAACTGATACATTTTGCTGGAGAGCTTGTGCCTTTGATAAACAGACTTGCTGGCTGGATCACTAGATGAAAATAGAAGAAAGCCTAAAAAGGAAACCTACACAGCCATCACAACTAATAATTGGATGCAATATAATAAATTGCGTACTTTTGGGGGTTTAATACTGCTTTATTGGCTGATGCAGGCCATTGCCGTGGCATTGCTTGACTGCGCCTTGATAGGGTGTCTCTTCAGAAAGGGGGGGAGCCAATGCTGCAAGGGCCAACCTGACTGCTCTGAGCTCCAAGATGTTGATTGGGACTTGGCTAAGGGATTGAAATACTCCTAACCTGCCGGAGAGACTTGTGTTTGTTGTGATAACTTCCCCACTGTTTAAAGCTGTCTCGTGGCAGTACTAGAACAACCTCTCCCTGGAAGAAGAGGTGGCTCAGGGCATTCTGCAAATCTAACTGTCCTTGGCAGTTTTTGTTTGATTTAAAAGAAGAAAGCAGCGAGGCAATCGATTTTTTTAACTCTATTTTGTACCCCTTCGATTCCACAGGTTTGGGACCCAGAGAAGCAAACTGTAACAGACGTTCCCCCACTCTTAGGAGTGAGGGAACCTCTTCATTGTAAGGAGGGCTGTTGGTGGGCCAAGGCTTGTGCCAAAAAGAAAGGGCTGAACTTGATTTAGAAGCTGAGGCCTGGTAAGAGCGGACAGATGCTCTCCTTTTAGAGGCGCTAGGGGCTCCTGATGAGGGTGGCCTTGGGACCTTGCTCTGTGAAAGTAAAACATTCCCACCTGTGACCCCTTTGATTAATTGATCAAGTACTTCACCAAAGTTGTCTTCATTTAAAAGGCATACATGTGAAGCACATTTGGCAAGCAGCTTCAGATTAGAGCCATTCAGGAAAATGTGCCTCTATGTTCTAGGACACCCACACTGAAAAGCACAGCAGAATGCAATTTCTTTAATTGCTCTGTAACAATGCGATCCTGAAATACATGGTCATGTTGGTTGTTCCTGGTCATAGCCCAGTTAGCTGCAGTTTGACATACTGAAATTGAGCTGGTTGCGGGGCTGGGCCTAAAAGATCAGAGAGCCTTTAGAAGCATTTCAAATTTTCTATCTGCAGAATATTTTAAAGAAGGAAAATCAATTCAATAGAAACAGCGATATGTTTGATAAAGACAAAGATGACAGGATCAACTACAGGAATAGCCCACTTTTTTGCAAACTCTTTATCCACTTGACAGATTTCAGCAAAGATTTCAGGGGGGAGTGAAAATTGTTTTAGGACATGCAGTCTATGACGATTGGGTCACTCCTATCTGTTCATGAATCGGGGATTTTTTGCAGGATTTTGCAGGCCTCTGTTTACCCCAAAGAGATGGAGAGTAAAGTTGCACAATGTCAATGATTTTGTAGACAATGAGCTTTTCAACGTTCTCAAGCATGTTACGTGAAGCTCCCTCTTCAATATAGTGTCATTCTGGGGAAGACAAATCTTTTGCAGATGCCTCCAATACTGCATTAATATCCTCTTCATTGCTTTCTATGTCTGCACCCTCTAGGACCGGCATCAGACTCAGTTTGAAAAACAGAAGTAAGAGAAGAGGCGTAGCGCTTAGGGGCTCTGGACAAAATTGGCTGTATTAACACCATAATCTGTCCAAGAAAATGTGACAAACAGATCCAAAGAATTTTGCTTTAGTCAAATAGGCCATTTGTTGTGTGCCTGAAATAACAGCTAGAATCAGATGCCGAGACCGGTGTTAGAGACAATTCTTGCTCCAAAGCGAAGGAAGCGAGGTTACTCTGAGGTTAAGTGTTACACCGGCCTTCAGCGGAGCAAATGTTTGCAAGTGATATTGCATTGACTTTCACCTATCCTCCGCCATAGCTCCAATGGGAGTATCTCCCTGTGGAGTACTCACAGAATAGGGTGCGGAGTATAGGACAAGCAACTGCCCTGTAAAACTCTTGTGGCGAAAGGGCGGGTGAATCGTCCGAGAACCTTATAAGGGCTTTAGGCAATATCTCAGGCCTTCCCCACAGTGTAGGGTCCAGATAATAAAACTAAGGATGAATTTTCTCCATGAAGGAGAAAAGATCCCTCACCTTTATATACTAGCACAAAACTGAGGACTTTCGGGGCGGCGTAGGGTTATAGGAGAAAAGTGTAGCCCAGGGGTGTGTCCTCTAAAGCTTTTCCAATGTTCAATCACTTGACGGTACACACCTTTATCCCACAGTGTATGAACACTCTACCTGTGTCCTGTCCAGTACAATTTAGTCAGTCTGGTTTTGTATTCTTTTTTTAAATGATGTTTCATATAATACATGCAGTTATTAATCTATAACTGCCCATCCTTTCGAAGCAAAGATCCTGATTTGTTTGGTTTATACATTTAGTGCCATGTTAAAAATGTATAAAAATAGGGTCATGTACCTGCACCAATACATAGGGTCACGTACCTGCACCAGTACATAACATCTATGACAGAACATATCCATTACCTTGATGGCATAACTACACAACTCTTTTGAAACCGCCCTAAAAAGATACCAAAAAAGTCAGAAAACAGCTCAAAAAAACTTGCAGTAAAGACAGTAAAATACCTACCGTCCAGTAAAGAAGGAAGTACTTAAAAACTGTAGAAGCAATGTACAAACAGTACAGCATGGAATATGCCAGGAACAGCAGGAAGAATTTGTAGTTAGAAAATCCAATACAGTTGTTTACCCTGAAAAAAAATTTAATTGTAATTGCAATAATGTAAAATATGATAAAGTCAACAAAGTAGGTTTTAGAGGCTAGGGGAAATGTCATGCATTTGACAATATAAAGAAATAAATAATATATTTGCAATCAGAGCAGTCTCCACAGCATCTGACGCCATCAGGAGCAATGCAGTGTTGAGAGCCCTGCAGTCGGTGTGAAAATGCCAAAAAGAGCAGTCCACCATCGAAGCGTGGGAGACCAGAGGATCAGGCAATTAAAATCACTTTTAGGTTTCCCCAGACTAAACAAGCACTGAACCTTTGCCGTGCAATACAACCTCACTGCAAAGGATAACTTTCAGGTTTCCCGCAGCTTGTAAAAGGGATTTTTTTATTAACCACTTAAGGACAGAGCCTCTTTCTGAGATTTGTTGTTTAAAGTTAAAAAAGTTAAGTTAACACAGTTTTTTTTTTTGCTAGAAAATTACTTAGAACCCCCAAACATTATATATATTTTTTTCTAACACCCTAGAGAATAAAATGGCGGTCGTTGCAATACTTTGTCACACCGTATTTGCGCAGCGGGCTTACCAGCGCACTTTTTTTTGGAAAAAATACACTTTTTTTAAATTAAAAAATAAAACAGTAAAGTTAGCCCAATTTTTTTTATATTGTGAAAGATAATGTTACGCTGAGTAAACTGATACCCAACATGTCACACTTCAAAATTGCGCCCACTCGTGGAATGGCGACAAACTTTTACCCTTAAAAATCTCCATAGGCGACGTTTAAAATAAAATTCTACCAGTTGCATGTTTTGAGTTACAGAGGAGGCAGCTAGCCGCTGCCATAACAAAGATATCCCTCTTCAAAGTTAGGACGTATAGCGGCGTGCGGCAGTCCGGAAGTGGTTAATAAACAGGGTGGATTTGATTTAAATCACTAGTAAAAAGGCTTGACTTAAATCAGCTCGATTTAAATCATAATTTTTAAAGAGCAACTGTCATCTCTGTCCAGCAACGGCTCCTCCATTGATCCACTGTTGACTCACCGACAGTCCCATTCACCTTAATGGGACAGCTAGTGATGCGGCAGTGACACAACAAGGAGAGGGACGTGGCGGCAGCAGGTGAGTAGATGCCCACTGACAGGTGCTGCCATGATGGATCTGAAATGACAGGTGCTCTTTAAATGTAAGGACTTATTCTTGCTGGTAGTTAGAATCTTTAAATATTTGCAAACAAAATGAAGGTTTCCTATTTAGAATAATAAGCTGTCAGGTTAGTAAAACAGCAACATCAGAACCAATTTAATCATACAGTTTGTAGTGTACATAGATTTGCAAAACAATGGGATAAGGGAATATTCTTGAACTTTGTTTTACCTCATGGTTACTGTGAAATTGTGTGAATGCATCAATGCAGTGCATGTTATCTCAGCTTGCATTCATTGAATGAGTTTACCAAAAATGTAAATATTGCAGCATATACAGCTTCATGCTACATAACTAAGCTCAATTTCATGCAGATCAAACTAAATTAAATTATGTATCTTAAAATAGAAAAACTATTTAGATAGATTTTTACTCCAAAAATAAATTTAAATGAACAAAAAAATCTGATTTAAATTTTTTAAAAAAAACACAATTTCTTTTATTTTATTTTTTTAAAACATTGATTTTTATTCATCCTCAAAAAAAAAAAAAAAAAAAAAAAAAAAAAATGTATACTTCCCTCTGCTCAAAGTTTTTTCATAGAGTGGTTCCAAACCTCCTCTTCTGGGGTCCCCCGCCAGCGCTCCAGGTTCATTTCTGGTCTGGGCTGTGTGTGCCCAGCCCTGCCCCTTCACCCCCTAGGCCTAGAACATCCTCCTGGTTTCTCTCCATAGGATTTGATGGCTCCTGCTACTGCCTCTGTGAGGAGAGAGAGGAAGGAGCTGCTGCAGACAGGCACAGCACTGGATCCAGATAGGACTCAAGTATAAAAGGGAGTGAGGGGGCGACAAAAACACTGGGACATTTTGTACCCTAATGCAGGTAATGCATTAAGGTAAAAAAAGTCCAGGCTTTAGAACCACTTTGATTTAAAGGACTGATTTTTTTTTTGGTTTTTATGTTAATATACCATTTAATTTATTTAAAATGTAGTCAAAGTTTGGGGGGATAACCAATCTTGCAAATGGCTATTACTGCTTACAATATCTAATGCAAAATTTATTATTTATATAAAACTTCAAAGCCCAATTTTTAGAAGCCATTTCCTTAGTGTCCTAAAGATAAACTCTTTTAGTTCATACTTAATTAAATCGTGTTAAAATAATTGGTTTTTAATTGAATTAGTAATGCTAAAACCTTTTATTATGTTCAGAAAAGCAAGCAAATTATCTTTGGTTGGTGTGAGAGGAACACACTGGAAGATCGTGGAAGGAGCCTAGGTTATCCCCTGGGAAGCTTCTTGTGTCTGAGAAAGTACTGAGAAAGCAAGTTTGTTGAGGAAAGGATGCTGTGCTGTGAGTACCTCAGAAACTGAAGTAATTAAGGGCAATTATTCCACTGCTGTGATAATTCTTGAGAGAGGAGGCAGCTGCCTTTAAAACAGGGAAAAGAGCATAGACACTGAATAGTCGGTGACTGGAAAGATGCATTTTCAATTGAAGAATACATTTGAGGTGTTTGGATCAAAGAAAAGAGAGATGTCCAGAATTCATCCATGCATGAAGCTCTTTTCCATTCATCCACCAACCAGTGTATGTTCATTCCCCTTTCTAAAAAAAAAATGTTTATTCTGCCAAATGTTTTTATTTTGTTTTGCTTATGACTGCCTCTAAAGTCAGCATGCTGAAGGTTTAGGCCCCTTTCACACGTGCGCCTCCGCTAAGCAGAATCCACTTGCTCAGCAGGGCATGACAGTCCTGCTCTCCTCTATGGGGCAATTGGATGAAAACGGACTGCCTGTCCGCTTCCATCCGATCTGCCGGACAGATGGGGACTAGGACCACTAGCCATCTGTTTTTGGCAGACAGGATGGCGGCGGGAGTCAGTGGACATGTGTCCGCTGACATCCGCCACTCCACAGAAGAGACTGGAGGGTCCGATCAGGTCCACCTAAACAAAAAAAACTGACAGGCGAACATGATCAGACAAGCCGTGTGAAAGGGGCCTTACTGTTGCAATGCACTTTGGAAAATACTCTTTTAGCAAGCAGAGAATTGCATCATGCCTGCAGAGTAAAATGTAATGATAGGGCTGCTCTGCTGCTGGTAGTAACTGCAAGGAGTAACTAAACACAAAAAGGTTACCACTCCAATTTTACACAGCTATACTATCTCCCTGTGTTTAGAAATTAATTGATACAAACGTATGTTTGTCACTAAAGGCAATCTTACAATAAGGTCACTAGTTCCACTGACCCTGGTTACACCCCGGGATTCCCGCACTTCCTGCTATGGCAAGAGGACAGGAAGTGAAGGGAAATCTCTGAAATGGGACACAGATGTCAAGAAAAAAAAAAAAAACAACACACCCACAACACCTGACAAGGGTTATAACCCTCCCTCAACGCTATACAAAATGGAAAAAAAAAAAAAAAAAAAAATTTACTTTTAGTGACACTTTAACCAAGCAGCTGGACAAAAGGTCAAAACACACACGCACACACACGCGCTTTTAAGCCATTCTACAGATGAGGCTAAAGAAAAAAAAACAAAAAAAGCAAGCTAGATTACTGTCCTTCATGTACTCTCTAGCACTATCGACAGTCTTCAAACACAGGTCGAGCTTGGGGGGGGGGGGGGGGGGATTTGGAGCTTTAAACCTTAAAGCAGGGTTCCCCAAACCTGGGGGGCCGCGGCCTGTTTGCAGCTGGGCCCCGAGGGATGCACTGTCTGATGTACAGCGGCAGGCAAGCAGAGAGATGTTATCACTCTCCGCCTGCCTGGATCATCGCTCTTCCACTGATACAGCGAGGCCGCTACACTGCCGTGAGGCGGGGGAGCGAAGAAATGACATCTCTCACCACCCGCTCCGATCACCGCTCTTCTGCCCACACAGAGGGGCTGCTACACTGCTGGAGGTGAGGTGGGACAGCAGAGAGATGAGATCATCTCTCACCGCCGGCCCCCCATCACCGCTGTTCTCTCTTACTGGCCTCTGCTGCCACCACAGCAGGTGACAAACCTTATTTGGTGACAAGTGACAAACCACATCTGGTGGCAGGTGGTAATCAACATCTGGTGGCAGGCGATGTGGCAAGCGACAATCCACATCTGGCGGCAGATGACATGGAAAGTGACAAACCGCATCTGGAGGCAGATTCTGCATTATGGCAAGTTGAACTATTTCATTTTATATTACAATGTAATGACAGAAATGTGCTTCAATCATCCTGACACCATATCACCCATGGTGCTGTGATGATTGACGCGCTTACACCAGCCATTTCCCCGACAAAGTGCCTGTGAAAAGACGCATAAACAATACTTATTTAACTCACTGTGTATATTTACACTACATTACCAAAAGTATTGGGACATCTGCCTTTGCACGCACATGAACTTTAATGGGATCCCAGTCTTAGTTAATAGGGTTCAATATTGAGTTGGCCAACCCTTTGCAGCTTTAACAGCTTCAATTCTTCTGGAAAGGCTGTCCACAAGGTTTAGGGATGTTTCTAAAGGAAGGTTTGACCATTCTTCCAGAATAACATTTGTGAGGTCAGGCACCGATGTAGATGAGAAGGCCTGGCTCGCAGTCTCTGCGCTAATTCACCCCAAAGGTGTTCTATCGGGTTGAGGTCAGGACTCTGTGCAGGTCAGTCAAGTTCCTCCACCCCAAACTCGCCCATCCATGTCTTTATGGACCCTGCTTTGTGCACTGCGGTGCAGTCATGTTCAAACAGGAAGGGGCCATCCTCAAACTGTTTCCACAATGTTGGGTGCATGAAATTGTCTTGGTATTCTGACGTACATGCTGCCAGGCCTTCTGGAACCCTACAGATCAAGGCTGGGATGACATTAAAGTTCATGTGCGTGTAAAGGCAGGTGTCCCAATACTTTTGACAATATGGCGTATATTTCACGCACACAACCTTTTTTGTGTTTTGGTTTAATTTACCACATTATAAAATCTTATTACCACCAACTCTAATCTGTTAAGATATCCTGTATACCCTATATACTAAACAATGCTTTCATGCTTTCCTCTATAGGTCTGCTGTAGCAATCGCCTTTATTGGCTAACAGTCTGGTTTTCTGGATTTTAATGGCTTTTCCAATCAAGTCAGATTGTCAGAATCCAAAATTCTGAAAGCAGAAAAGAAGGAAGGAAAATTACAAGTGAAATTTAGGGAACCATTTTTTTTTTACATCTGACTACAAGAGGAAAAGAAAAGATTAGCAAAATTGCCACACATATGCCTCTTAGAAAGGATACAGTTTGGCAATTCAGTCTTTTTTTTTTTTAGTCTTGGTTCCTGTTAATATAAACCTGTACTAAAAGAGTACAGAGAAGAAACCTGTACTAAAAGTATTTACAAGGAAAGGAGAAAGAAACATTGGACCCTTTAATGGTAGATTAAACCTATTGTTTTGTGCAGTACTACTGCAGCCCTGTATAACAAGAGGTTATAAAGAACATAACATTGTGACTATTCACTGAAGGTAAACACATCACTGGATACCTGTCAAATTATTAATGATCATGTAAACTACAAGACTTACAAGATGTGCATTAAGTTGCACATTCTAATTAACAATGTATAGTGGAAACACATTCTAAGTTTTCTTTTCCTTCACTATCACACTAACACATTCTGACATTTCAAGAAAGACTTGGTCTTACGCGTTTCCTTAAAGTGGAGCTTCAGTCCGGCCTGCAAAAATCAGCATCTACAAAAACCGTAGCTGCCGACTTTTAATAAAAAGGACACTCGCCTGTCCAGGGATCCAGCTCTGTGCTGACCCGAACCAGCTCTTCACCGGTTTGCGGATTCCCGGCAATGGCATTGTAACTGTGGGCAACCGGCTAGGACTCCTTGCGGCTTTATAGCCACGTGCCCACTGCTCATGCCTGAGCTGCTCTGCACTTTGTGAATGGTTACACAGCCTTCTGAGACCAGAAGACTTTCAGTGGAACCACTGGTGCAATCTGACCAGAAGTTGGAGCAGGTACCTGTCAAAACCAGGTACCCACTTTACCCTGCACAAAATTGTATTCCAAATATAGCCGGGGGCAGGGGGGGGTAAGAAGAGGGGAACTTCCCCTTTTGGGTAAAGTTACGCTTAAGTTTTAAAGTCCAGGATGACTGATGTACAAAGTTGAGCTCTAACAAGGTGGAAAGCGCTGGCAGCCTAGTTTGAAGGCCACAAGTGCTTTTCAGGGATGAGGAAAAAACACTACCAATTCATTGCTGAATTTTCATTTTTTTTGTAATAGTTTCTAGGAAATAGCATTTCCTGTGTGGTTAATGGATCCATCACTCCAATAGTCTACTCTGGAATATAGGAACATTTAATCTGTTATGTTTCTGTCCCCATTCCAGGTAGGCAGCTCTTTTCAGAGCATAAGTGCACCAACAAACCACTGTCATGGTTTACCGCTTGTAAGATTGTGTCATCCCTAAGCTATAAAAAGAATTTATTGTAACTTTTAAAAGGTTCTTGTCATACAGTGATATAATGTACAGCTGGACAAAGCAATAAACAAGTTCAACCACAACCCTGGCATTCTAGAACAAGAAACCTAACAAGCATATTCTGATCTCAAAGAGATTTTGATATGTCGTCAGTGATTGGGAATGACAATTGTTAACCCAGGGAACATAACTTGGCTAAAGTCAATTGCAATTTTCAAGGTTCATAAACTGTTTGTACAAAACACATCATAGGTCATTTCCTATACAAAAAAAAAAAAAATGAGGATTCGGCTATTCAACATATTATAGGCTTAATTGATAATGCCACAACAGGCAGGTGGATTAAAGCGGAGCTCCAGTCTCTGAAGAGAAAGTTAAAAGTCAGCAGCTACAAAAATGGTCTTCTGGGACCTGTCATGTGTCCTAGAAGACTTCAGGAGGGAGGAGAACTTGCTCTTCCAATCGCCTAAGATGGTCGGAGGGAAAGTGGGAGCGGGTACCGGCTCCCCCCTCCTCCCCAAAAGCTCCATTTCACCAACAGGAGTCAGGGAGGAGGCCTTAAAGTGGAACTTCCCCTTTTGGGTGGAGCTCCACTTTAAGTCTGCCTTTTTTTTATTACACAAAGCCATTGGTTTTAATTGTGCAGCATTCTAATAACTGATGATGTCATATGTTGATAAGGAGGAAAATCGGGCATCTGTGTATGTCCATGTTTGCCCCTCTCCGTCAACCCCTGGGTCGCATTATTTGAACGAGTGTGAGGAGAAATGCTGAAATACTAGTCAAGTATTAGTTTTCGTTTTTTACATTTATTAAAGTGGTGGTCGCGATTATGCATAATTTTAGAGAGTGGCTTGACTGAAAAAAGGTTGGGAAACCGTGTGCTACAACAGTCATAAATATATGTGCAATAAGCTCTGTCAAAAATGAAATGAAAAAAAAGAATAAAAAAGGTACAAAAAAACCAAGGTTGAACTTTTTGGCCATATGTCCAAAAGATATGTTTGGCGCAAAAACAACACTGCATATCGCCAAAAGTACACCATACCCACAGTGAAGCATGGTGGTGGCAGCATCATGCTTTGGGTCTGTTTTTCTTCAGCTGGAACAGGGGCTTTAGTCAAGGTAGAGGAAATTATGAACAGTTCCAAATACCAGTCAATATTGGCACAAAACCTTCAGGCTTCTGCTAGAAAGCTGAACATGAAGAGGAACTTCATCTTTCAGCATGACAACGACCCAAAGTATACATCCAAAGCAAAAGGAATGGCTTCACCAGAAGAAGATTAAAGTTTTGGAATGGCCCAGCCAGAGCACAGACCTGAATCTGATTAAAACTCTGTGGGGTGATCTGAAGAGGGCTGTGCACAGGAGATGCCCTCACAATCTGACAGATTTGGAGTGTTTTTGCAAAGAGTGGGCAAATATTGCCAAGTAAAGATGTGCCATGCTGACTCATACCCAAAAGGACTGAGTGCTGTAACAAAATCAAAAAGGTGCTTAAACAAAGTATTCGTTTAAAAGGTGTGCACACTTATGCAACCATATTATTTTAGTTTTACTTCCATCTACCTAAATGATTTCAGTTTGTTGTTCAACTTGTACAGTTTATAGGTCACATTAAAAAGGTGGAAAAAAGTTCTGAAATGATTTATCTGTTTCTCATTCTTTTTTACATCACAGAAACCTGACATTTTTATATCCACTGTGTAATTATATATATATATATATATATATATATATATATATATATATATATATATATACACACACACACACACACACACACATATACATATACGTATACACACACACTATGTGTGTGCGCACATGTTTATGCACTTGGCAATCCTGAGGCATGAGGTGGGGTTAGAGATATTTGTAGTTCCCCACCTCATAAAATGCATGACTTGGGGTGGAGCTATGGGCAGGATGTAGGAGGAGCCCAGGTGGAGTAGATGCTAGTGGGGGCTTGGCCCAGTGTAGAGAGCGGTGGGTGGATGGGAACTGCCAACTCTGATAAAAAGGATGGCCGTCCTCACATCGGCTCAGTACGTCATCTCCATAGCCACGCCTAAGCCCACGTAATTTCTGGGTTGTGAGCAGCACCCGCAGGTGCACCACTTCTGGTTTTGCAGCAACAACCACGGTTGCTATAGAAGTCAAGGGGCGAGACAGCATGGTTTCGTTTCCGGCCCCGCAATAGCGGGTACAGTTGCCATGGAGATGAAAAGGGAGACTATTTATTGCAGTGTGGCAGCATGGCCCCGCACCTACTGAGGAAGCCCAGTGGGTGCAACGCATATAGCGGTAGAGCCACATTTCAAGGATTCGTAAGATACACATGTTCTGGTTATCATAAGCAAGAAGGCTGGTTCTTCTGATGAATTCTGTATGCACATATCATAGCACTGTGGAGAAAAAGTAAGGTGCGCCAGTCTAAGTGCAGTATCCAGTACAACTTTATTTAATAAATGTAACAAAAAAACGGCCAAATGGCTACTCAAATAGGTGCAGTGGGATAAGGCATGTAGAAACATGTGGATAGCCCATGGGCAAGACCGCGGCGGCTCACAGTGAGGGGTCCAAAAATAGTGCTGTGGAGGAGGATCAGAGGCTGTCCATGATGTGCTGTCCTCGGCCGGTGGGGGCTATACCATGGAGGAAGCGGGAGAGCCCTGGTGTCAGCAAGGTGGTGCAAGGATCCTCTCAGACATCGGAAGCCGGAAGCCGGAAACCGGAACGGGATGGAAAACCAGCGTGAAACGCTCAATACACTGCAGTGAAGGCAGCGGAAATGACACCTGGATGTGTCAGATGACGCGTTTCAATGCATCCGTATTTTCTTCAGATTTAATGGGCTGATAGGATCTACATCGTTTATATAGGCTGGCGCTCGACGCTAAGCGACGGCGTCAGCAGGAGGTACTGACAATATTAAGGGGAATAATGTTAAACAAATGATTGCAATTAAAAGTAGCATATGATAGTAAAAATTCATGACTTAAATGACATATGATAAAAATTCATAATGATAAATATATTCATACTTTAATAGAAAAAAGAAGAAAGAAAAAAGTAATTGAACGGAAAAGTGATAGAAGGGAAAATAAGAACAAATGAGATAAAGATTAGAATAAAAAAGAAAGAAAACAGAAGAAAAAAAAGGATAAAATAAAATGAAATGAAATAAAAATTAATAGAGGTAAGGGATAGAAGATATAAAAAATATATAAAAAATAAAATAGAATAAAAATGGGAGAATATTTTGAAAAAGAGGAAGAAGAGAAGGGAAAGGGGAAATAAACAAGGAAAGATAATGTTTAATAAAAATGTATGTGAAGGATTCACATGGAAGATCAGCATGGATCATAGAGAGGCATGCAGAATAGGTGTAACTATGTAGATAAATTGGCTAATGGACTAATGAGTTATATATGAAAAAACGGTAGGGAGGAAAAATAATGAGGACAGTGCACACACATGCCATGCGCAAATAGGTGTGACTGTGTGAATAAATGAGCTAAGTAGCTATACACAAGACGGTATGGAAAAAAAATATAATAATGAGGACAGTGCGCACACATGACATGTGCACATACGTCTATGGATCGTGCGAAATGGATGTGTAAACAAGAGATGTGTAGTAGGAGGCATGTGGATACACATGTGATCATGAGCCTGTACACATGTATATAGGTAGGACCGCCATGGGCTGTAGTTGAAGGCATGCCCATGAAAAAAATCTAATGATCTGTAGGTCATATGTAGGCATTAGAGTGTGCTATATAAGAAACAAAATCAATATAATCTGGGGGTCAGCATCTAAAACTTATAAATATTATCACACCCGATGAAGCGGGGCAAGGAAGCAGAAATGGAAAAAATGTATATGAGGAAAAGAACATTGAAAGGAAAAAGGTGGAAAATGGAATGAGAAGCGAAAAAGGGAGGTCTGGAAAAACCAAAAAATTACCTAACAGATCGCTGTCAAACAGAAATGTAACACATAATACATCTGGAAACAATACATAAATCAAAAGATAAGAAACCATATTGCAAAAGCTGTGTGTCAGTAAAAAGTCAAAAATTATTCTATAACTGTGATCTCTATTTCTTCATTGAGGCCATTGGGTGTCACACTATTTAACGTGTATATCTAGAAAGTTTCTTGCCTACATAGACTTTGAAATCTTTCAGCAGAAGTGAAATGATCTGATATGGA
The DNA here is from genome assembly GCA_037952835.1 of Lithobates septentrionalis. NCBI lineage: Eukaryota > Metazoa > Chordata > Amphibia > Anura > Ranidae > Lithobates > Lithobates septentrionalis. The sequence continues at coordinate 177,111 of JBBDGP010002825.1, forward strand.
TTCAATGATCCACACATTGAGATCAGAAATATTTTGCTGGTGAAGTGACAGGCAGTACTAAATAAAGGATTATTGGTTTGAACAGCTCGTCTATGCTCTCCAAACCTCGCACGTTAAGTCCTGATCGTTCTACCAACATATAATAGCCCACAAGGGCATGAGATTCAATATATCACATAGGTCGTGGAACAATTAAAAAAGGATTTGAGAGTATAGTCGTTTCCATTGGCTATAAAAGTTTTTCTGCCATGTGTAACATGGGCACAGGTGAGACATAGCGCTTCATTGCAACCTGTACATACCAACTAATGGGATGAGGGTAAGTTGTCTGAGTGTAGTGGGGTTTTTTTGGGGTATGGATTTTGCTAGAGCAATTTTAGCCTTTATCATTATAAATTTTTATCATTATATGCAATTTAAGTCATGAATTTTTACTATCATATGCTACTTTTAATTGCAATCATTTGTTAAACATTATTCCCCTTAATATTGTCAGTACCTCCTGCTGACGCCGTCGCTTAGCGACGAGCACCAGCCTATATAAACAATGTAGATCCCAACAGCCCATTAGATCTGAAGAAAATACGGATGCATTGAAACGCGTCATCCGACACATCCAGGTGTCATTTCCGCTGCCTTCACTCCAGTGTATTGTGCGCTTCACGCTGGTTTTCCATCCCGCTCCAGTTTCCGATGTCTGAGAGGATCCTTGCACCACCTTGCTGACACCAGGGCTCTCCCGCTTCCTCCATGGTATAGCCCCCACCGGCCGAGGACAGGACATCACGGACAGCCTCTGATCCTCCTCCACAGCGCTGCAGCACTATTTTGGGACCCCTCACTGTGAGCCGCCACGGTCTTGCCCATGGGCTATCCACGTTACTACATGCCTTATCCCACTGCACCTTTGTGAGTAGCCATTTGGCCATTGGTTTAATACATTAAATAAAGTTGTACTGGATACTGCACTTAGATTGGCGCACCTTGCCTTTTCCAAGGGAGCTGCCGCTGGTGCCTAGTGTCATTTCCATTTTGAACTTTCCATTACCTTCTGGGACTTCATTTTTTGAGTGTATATGTTCTTATATATTACCATCATTTCCCCATATATACACACACACACACACACACACACACACACACACATCACGGTTTTATACCGTCATTCTGGACATTCGTGTTTATATTACTCTGATTGTCGGTCATGTTTTGGCTGGTATCTTGCGTCATTTTTCATTCTGTTGCTTTTATAATGCGAGTGGAATATTATAAGATTTGAAATCGAACGCTATAAAGTGGAGTACACTATTGGTCCCATTTCTATCTACATGTGGCTGGATTTTTGGGTGCCGAGTTGTGGGAGCAAGGAGAAGAAAAGGATAGAAGGAAATATGGATTTAACTCTGAGAAGTCTGGTGGCGGTCTTGTGGTCCTAATAACATATGCCTGCATGACCTGATAAAAATTGAGGTCCACTGAGGGAGATGAGCATATATAATGCTTCAAATATAAGGATCACTGGAAGAGGATTGCACTTGTTTTGATATTGGTGATTGGACTGTGAAACAAGGAACAATATAGACCATTTTTGATACAATTTAAGTTTTTGCGCTGTTTTTGAATTAACAGTCATCATAAGCCACAAAAACCATAATTGCTAGCAATGAGAGCCAATGGGAGGTAAAAATAAAATCAGCATGGCTAAAAATAAACAAACATTCATTAGGACAATTAAAGCAGTAGTGAATCACTTCAATACTTTTACCCCCTTCCTGCCCAAACCAATTTTCAGCTTTCAGTGCTGTTGCACTCTGAACCACAAAATAAAAACAGGGACCCTCTGGTGGGACTTTAAAAGGGCAAAAACTCCACTTTGAATGACAACACTGTCCCCATATGAAATTTGTATCATTGTTTTGAGACAGATAGAGCTTTTTTTGGTGGTATATAGTCACCACTGAGTTTTTGTTTTGTTTTTTTTTGCTAAACAAAAAAAAGAAGTTGGAAAAAAAAATAAAAAATAAAACACAACTTCTTAATTTCTGTTATAAGATTTTGCAAATAAGTAATTTTTTCTTCTTCAATGATGTACAGCAATGAGGCTGCACTGATAATCAGGAGACTAATGACCAGTGCCTTGATTATCAGTGTACTGACACAGATACAGCGAGTGAGGAAAGGAAGGCCGATAACTGGCAGGTCTGTTTACATGTGATCAGCTCTGATTGGAAACAGCTGATTACATGTTAAAAGGCTGCTGTGATTGGCCCTTTCCCACAATTTATTATTAGCTGTGTCCTAAGCACACAGCAGTCTCAGAGCGCACCCAGGGGGGCACTGTTCTGTAAGGATGTCCATGGACACCTTCCCAGAACAAGAGAGCTGCGCTGTAGCAGTCTTTCAGCTATAGCGTTGTAATGAAGTGGTTAAAAAAAATCCCCTGCAAAGAAGCGGCATTATGTGCTAGTATGCATTGCATACTAGCACATTATGAAATACTTACCTTAAAACAAAGCCCTTCAGGGGAGTGCTGCGACAGCTGACAGGGCTTCCATCTTCCCCTGGTCTTCCTTCCAGTTTTGCAGAATCCAGTCCCGTGAATGGCTGAGCCGTGACGACACACCTTCCAAGCATGCTCACAGGAGTCAGTTTACGTCATGGCATTCTGAAGGAACGGCACGGGTAAGCCGTCTCTTCAGTGCCCATGCACTAGTGACGTCACAGGCTGCATCCAGTGTGAATATCTCCTAAACACTGCAAGTTTAAGAGATATTCCCTGTACCTACAGGTAAACCTTATTAAAAGTTCAAAAGCTAAGTTTACTACCACTTTAACACTTGCGCTATACAGTAGATTGTTTGGATTTTAAAATTGGAATACATTTTAAATTCATAGAAAGCCAACTTAAAAATTCTGCAAATTATTGCAGAAAATAGCATATGTTTATGCATGCATGATCAGAACAGTTTATCAGTACTATCAGTAATAAGGATATGTTCAAATGGACTACCTGCCATCAGGAGACATACTGTATCAGTATATGCCACGATTTCTGTGTGCTGATAAGTAAAACCCTGATGTTATAATTGCAGCGAAAACACAACAGGCAATCACATGCTTAGGTCATTGACACATAGTATACATGCCATGGTAAATACTTTACATTCATTTGCAGTTAAGAAGTGTTCACATATCTATAAGCCACTGCCAGTTTAGTGTTTCTTTTAAATATTAACCACCCAAAGCCCTGCCCACAACCCGAAAACACCCCCTTTTCACTGCAGATCATGAAATATTCCTGGTAGAAAAACTGAAAAAAAAATTCTGACTTATCCAGTGCCGATATTTTCCATGCATTATCCTTAGGAGGAGCATGGGAGCTGACATTCCTAACTTGTGCCTGAAGCAAGCTCCAGGATTGTCATCCTCAGCAAGTTACACCTGGAAAAGCATTCAGCCAGACTAGTGCCAGGTCAACTAATAGGCACATGTTTGTTCCCGGTCACTGACTCACCAGGTAGTGAGGGAAGGAGGGAGATCAGAGCCTCAAAAGCAGTTACCCTGACCAGTTCCTTTTAATTCTAACATGCATCTGTAACCATAAGTTGGCGTTAATGTTCCCTTTCCAAAAATACTTGAAATTAAAGCTACCGTATACATTTGTGGAAATTGTTCCCTCACTCCTTCTCCCAGTGACTCCAATTCAACAAATGAGGGGTGTGGTTGTTGCCAGGACAGAGGCACAGAAAGCAATATATGCACTGTCAAAGTTCTAATCCTTTCCATTGTCCCCATTGGGGAGATATCTCATCACTTCCTGTCCATAGAAAGTATAGGGATGTGTCTCCAATAATAACTTGACTGAGGCTTTAAAATTCCCTACTCTAAAGCATAGTGCACACTAATAGTTTTTTTTTTTTTTGTTCAACCCAGCGGGTTGAATAAAAAAAAACAACCGACAGCTCAGAGCCACTGTACCAACCATCCGATGTTAGTACAGCGATCTCCCCTGCTGAGCGACTGTGTTCTGACAGGGGGGACGACTTCCCTGCCTGAACACCCCAGTCAGCGCTCTCAGCCATTGGTTTTCCATCATTTCCACCATGCTCATCCGACAAAAGCCGGCCATTCAGCTGCCATACACAAGGGCCGAATGGCGACAGTTTTTATTGAACCAGCCGATATTGCCTGTCATTCAGCCCATGTGTACTAGGCTTTACACTAGAACTGCAACTAAGACAATATAAATCTAAGTAGAAGGTTTTGTTTGGAGCTGGGCTTTAACTATGGAGGCTTCAGTGGTGGGTGGCATTTTCTTTGCAGAGTGCATAATACAAGCATTATTCCAGATACATACCATGGACAATGATGGTCCATCTTTAAGACACACCTATGAGAAAAGAGACAGAAGATCAAATACACCAGCAGCAGAAATATTTCCTGACAGAAACATTGAGACGGCCATCTCCAACTTCCCATTTTTCAAATGCTAGTTGCTTAACAACCCTCTGGTTTCAATACGACAAAGCTGGGTACACACTAAGAAAATTGGAAGAAAAATTCTGTACAAAAGAAAAGATTGGTCGATAATCCGATTAGTATAGAGCTTTTGACAGCCGATTCTGACTGTTCGGACAAAAAATAAATAAAATAAAAAGGTGCAAGCTCTAAAATTTTTATTGTATGTGAACACAATGTCTGATTTTCAGTCAGTGTGTACACTAATCGTATGAAAATGAATTGAATAGAGAAAAAATGCACGTGATCAGAAGCAAAGAACGACCCAAGGTGGCAATGAACATAGAAATCAAACACAAGAAAGAACGTTTGCCTTTTTCACACACCTTAATGGGGGGGAAAAAAAAAAAAAAAAAAAAAAAAAAAAAAAAAAAGGTACAACCACTCATCTGCTTTTCTCATAGTGTGTACCCCACTTAAGTCAGTAAGTCAGAACAAGCATACTGACTTTCTTGATCTGCATACTTGCTCTGAATCAGTGACCCAAGTAGTTAAGCTAATAGATCGGTACAATAGCCAGGAAAGTAGCATTTTCAGAAAGAGGTCAGCAATATTCACCATATTTTTCTCATTAAAGGTTAACTTAGACATGAAAAAATACCAATCGTCATTCATTTTGTGAAGCCAGGCAAAGGGGGAAAATGCAAGGCCTTATTTTTAGGTATGGAATGTGCAGGTAATGTGAGAGGTAAGATTAATTGGGTGCAGCAGGCCTACAGCTGGAAACAACAAAAGTAACACTGGCTTTTTTTTTTCTTTTTATAAAATGTGCCAAAGAAAGACATGGTTGAGCAGCAATGAAAGATTTTATGGGCGATTCCATGTGGAAAACGGAAAACAAATTTCTAATTTAAATTCAGCGAATCTTCCAACTAACATTTGGTAGCAAACAAACTGGAAAAGATTAGCAAATTGCCATACATATGCCTCTTAGGATGCGGCTTGGCTCCTGTTGGAAGAAACCTGTACTGAAAGAATACAGAGAATGCCATTGTTGATCTTTTTCTAAAAAAATGGCAGTTGTCAAGTTGATGGTTTTAATATTGATGCACCGATTTGGAGCAAGTATGCAGATCAGTGGTTCCGATACCCTCTAACTTTATATACTGTATATTTAGTCACAATACCCTCAGCGGCGTGACCAAGCTATGAGTAAGCACTTGGTGTAAGTGCGAAACGCGCCAGCTATTCTTGTACCACCCCACAGTCGTGTTTTGTGTACCCCATGATCCTGTATTTTGAATAAAAGACGGATTTATCCATTCCGGTGTGCGGCTGTCCAGGTCTTCTTGTTCTCTTCTACTTGCCTCAGCGGCGTCGCTATTGGGGTGCGCAGCCACCAGAGGGGTGACTCCATGGCCAGATCTGGGGGGGGGGGGGCGATTCTGTGTCATCCACTGACAGCACTGAGAGAACCCAGCACAACTTGCACCTCTACCTGGGTTTCCCAACTGTAAGTTGGGGGTGGGGGAAGCTTACAGGCGGGGGGGGGGATAACAATCATTGGTGCTCAGATTAGAGGTTTGTACGAGAGGGGGCATGGGGGCCATTTGTGCTAAAAGGATAGATTAGGGGGATTTGTACTATGAGAGGGAAATTTGTGCTAGAAGCAGCGGCAGGACAACATGGTGACACCATGTTTTACTGCACCAGGTGACACCAACCCTAGTGATGCCACTGAGTACCCTTAGAACAGGGCTCGACAAACCCCGGGCGCCAGGTCGCATTTGCGACTAGAATTAGCGACCTGGTGCGGCACAGCTGGGGGTATCCCGTCTCTGTGCGGACTCCGACCCCCCCCGCCCCCGTGCGATCGCGTCGGGCCGCGCCGGCCGGTAATTGAGGCCGCGGCTTTGCGGCCTTCTTCGGTCCTTCTGGAATTTGGCGCCATCTGGTGGTGGCCGTTGGTATTACAATCAGCAATGCTAATGGAGGCAGCGCTACGATACCTGCCTGTTTTCACTACCCGCCCATCTCCTTCCCAAAGTGGAGAAGAGGAGTGTGGGGATAGCCTTTTTTTTTTTTTTTTTCGTAATAGCTTTTATTTTTATTTATTTTTATTTTTAAAGTAAAAGCTGTTTGTTTTTTTTTCTTAATGTAAATTAACAAATAAATTATCTCCCTGCTTGGCCCCTTTCACACGGGCTGTCTGATCAGGTTCGCCTGTCCGTTTTTCAGGCGGACCTGATCGGACCCTTAGAGCTCTTTCACACCGAGCCGCGGGGGGCGTCGGCGGTGGTAAAGCGGCGCTATTTTTAGCACCGCTTTACCGTCGTTTTAGTGGCGCTATTCGGCCGCTAGCGGGGCGGTCTTTCTGTGTAAATTTAAGATTAGTTATTTTTATATTGAAAATAAAGCTTTGTCGGTCGTTTAAAAAAAAACCTGGCTCCTAACTTTTTTAGCTGGCTCCTAGATTCCAAGCAAATTTGTCAAGCCCTGCCTTAGAAAGTAGTCAGAAATGTTACTGCCCATATTTCTCTCAGTACAAGTTTCCTTTATTAAAAAGGTGAGCATAACAACACTACTGAGGGTATCACTAAACCAAAATGTCAATCTAAACAACATCTAGTCTTGCAGAAAAACTGTTAGGAGATTTCAAATTATCCAGCAAAATAAGTTGAGCCACACAAGATGGAATAAAAAGAATGGTAAATTAAATCTGTCAGCTACATTCATGTACCCAAAACTAACAATACTGCCAACATGCAGGTACTTTGCACTGCGTGCCAGTACCTTTGGTGTAAAGAAATCGATTAGAGTCGACGATTGCCAAATTGCATCTTGGGCAAGTTACTATATACACAAAGCCTTGACTTATGCCTGAATGGAAGCTGTACTGCTTAGCAGTGAAATACATGAGCCTTTACTTTTAAGTAGAACTATAAGAAAACCCCCCCCCCCCCACCCCCATCTTGGATAGAGTAAGGGAAGGTTATAACCCCTATAAGTTGTTTTGCCATCTGCACTCCATTGGGGATATTTCCCTTCTCTTTCCGTTCCATAGCTAAAACAAGAAATCCCTCTAAATTGATGGAATCTTTAAATTTTCACCAGAACTAGTGTCTCCATGAGAAGTTTTCCCCTCTATTCCTGTTCTGGTGACAACTCAGAAGTCTGGATTTTCTTTCACTTTCATGGATAATGGTAAATGGGGCAAAGGGAGAGGGTGAATCCCCCTAACTGGGTCACAAACCACATTAACAACCTGACAGGTTTTCTAATCCCTCCACACCCTATCAAAAAAAAAAAAAAAAAAACTGACTTTAGTTATACTTTAAAGCTCACTACACAGACTACAATCTGATTGTACAATCTCCTCTGCCAACAATAATGTTGGGGCCTACCTGACTGGACACAAATCAAATCATAGTTTAGGTAGGCCCTCAAATTACAAAAGTTTTGATAAACCCAACGTTGATTCTAATGTGTATGGTGACCAAAATAGTGTAGAAGTAAAGGAGGATGGGGCATAACTTTGTTAGGAAGAGGTCAAAGCCCTGCATACAGTATGCCCCCGAAACCCAGAGGCTCGCCTGGATCACAGAAGAGAAATGCCTAGTACACACAAAATCTCCTGAAAATAACACTTTGGATGAGTTTGTCTGATAATCTGATTGTTAGTACACAGCTTTCGAGAGCCGATCACGACAGTTTATCCAAAATTATCTAAAAGGGACAAAACACGAAAATGTTTCTCATACGATACCAGAACAAAATGATTTTTATTTAATCAGTACAGGATTTTTCAAGGAAAAAAAAACGGTAGAGTAAGACTACACATGCTTGGGAACTAATGCTTACATCACTTTCAAAGTCCTATTCTATCGTCTGAGAATTTTCGTAAGTTTAGTAACCTGTTGGTTACCAATATAAAACTAGCATGCAAAAATGAAAAAAAAAAAAAAAAAAAAAAACCCAGCGGTCATTTGTTCGATATTCTTATCATGTGTACAAGGCTTTAAAGGCTTCAGAGAATTACCAAGGTTACTACAGACACCACAAGGTACATTGTAATGTGGCTGTATTGTTAGATATGTCTGACATTGATGCAACTAACAGAATTGCTTTATAAATAAAACTATGAATGACTGTGCATTCTAACAGCAAGAACTTTGAAATGTTGATCCACAGCTCATAAAGGAAGATGAATTCAGACAATAATAATAATAATAATAATAATAATAATAATAATAATAAATACAAAAAGTAAAAAAAAAAAAAAAAAAAAAAAAAAGAAGAACAACAAATATATTTATTGTAATAAAATGCACAGGCATAAAGAAAAAAAAAAACTGTATGGTTGTAAGATACTTACATCCCACACACAGAGCAGTGATGGCAGCGATCAGGCTTCACCACCTGGCACCGATCACAGAAACGAATTGCTGAAATATATAAAGCAGTATGTGTCAGAATCCAGTGCAGTTTACTGTCACTCTTGGTTGTATGGCAATGTTTATGTATTTACAGACATAAAACACTCATCTACATCAGTAGAGCAAGGTTAAGATGCCATGCACTGTATTTTCCGAGATGAGGAGGGGAGGGATGTAATCAAGTCTCAGTGTTGTGGCAAGTCAAACACCTTGACAGATCTTTCATCAGCCTTCAGTCTTGGTAAGGCCAACCAAGGTCCCCTCCACACCTTTGTACTGCATGCAGTTCTGTTTTCATACATTTTTGTTTAAAGTGGTTGTAAACACCTGAATTTAAAAATTAGTACAGTGACAGTGCATATTTTAGCACTGATCACTGTATTAGTGTAACTGGTCCCAAAAAGTGTCACTTAGTGTCCAATTTGTCCGCCGCAATATTGCAGTCCCGCTATAAGTTGCTGATCGCCTCCATTACTAGCAATAAATTAAAAAATAAACATTCCATAAAAATATCCCATAGTTTGTAGACGCTATAACTTTTGCACAAACTAATCAATATACACCTATTGGGATTTTTTTTACCAAAAATATGATGCAGAATATATATTGGCCTAAATGAAAGAAATGTGATTTTTTACATTTTTTTTGGATGTGTTTTATAGCAGAAAGTAAAAAATATAGATTTTGTTTTTTTAAAATGGTCGGCTTTTTTTATTTACAGCGCAAAAAATCAAAACCGCATAGGTGATCAAATACCACCGAAAGGAAGCTCTATTTGTGGGGAAGGCCATCAATTTTATTGTGTACAGGGTCACATGACTGCGTAATTGTCAGTTGAAGTAACGTAATGCCGTATAACAAAAAAATGGCCTGGTCAGGAAAGGGGGGGGGGGGGGGGGATTCTTCCGGAGTTGAAGTGGTTAATTTCAGTTTTTTGGGGGGTTTTTTGCATATTTTCTTTACCTTAAAGCCAAATTCCACATATATCAATTACTGACTTGTTACATTGAAATAAGCACAATCGTGATAAATTGTGTACGTGATTCTGCGCAACAATAGATCAATACATAATGCTACTGTATAGAAACTGCACACCTTAAAAATGAAATTAAAGTCCCCAGTGGGGAACCACAAAATAAACAAGTGTGAGTCAAAAAGTGAATGTCCTTCAATAATAGGAGACAACATATAGCGTGAATCAAAGTGACTAGGTGCTGTTCAATCACATAAATCGCATGATAAAAACATAAAACATATCAACTGTGACTGATAAGTGAGCATGCGTTGCTAGGTGATCTGGTGACTGTTCGTGGCAATGGATACCCACTCGGGGCTCCCAGAACTCTCACCTCAATGACACAATAAAAGTGCCTGTGTGCTTTCAGTGGGTCTGTACTCGTTCTGGTCCAGTGATGGTGGTGGCGTCCTAGTCCGTCTTAGGGGAGACGACACTTCCTCCGATGGGTAGGCTCCATATAGGGGTAATTAAAAGCAAAGGACTCCGATAGTGTAATAATGTTAAGCCAAGGAATTTATTAAAATAAAGTAGCTGCTTACATTAAGGTAAACGAAAAAACGCCCTGAAGGGCCCTGAAGAAGTCACGTGATATGACGTAACGCGTAGGCACGCAACCAGAAATACGTTAGTGCGGACCGGAAGCGACGTAGCGAGTACCGCTAACACGCTGTTTCCACTGTTGTTTGGCGTTTTTTCGTTTACCTTAATGTAAGCAGCTACTTTATTTTAATAAATTCCTTGGCTTAACATTATTACACTATCGGAGTCCTTTGCTTTTAATTACCCCTATATGGAGCCTACCCATCGGAGGAAGTGTCGTCTCCCCTAAGACGGACTAGGACGCCACCACCATCACTGGACCAGAACGAGTACAGACCCACTGAAAGCACACAGGCACTTTTATTGTGTCATTGAGGTGAGAGTTCTGGGAGCCCCGAGTGGGTATCCATTGCCACGAACAGTCACCAGATCACCTAGCAACGCATGCTCACTTATCAGTCACAGTTGATATGTTTTATGTTTTTATCATGCGATTTATGTGATTGAACAGCACCTAGTCACTTTGATTCACGCTATATGTTGTCTTCTATTATTGAAGGACATTCACTTTTTGACTCACACTTGTTTATTTTGTGGTTCCCCACTGGGGACTTTAATTTCATTTTTAAGGTGTGCAGTTTCTATACAGTAGCATTATGTATTGATCTATTGTTGCGCAGAATCACGTACACAATTTATCACGATTGTGCTTATTTCAGTTTTATCAATAGTGAGGGGTGTTTGCTATATTTGATTTTTCAGCATCAATATTATCTACCATCACAGTTATTTTTCACACGGTTTTACGTAGTAGCGCAGAAGTTCATCCTAGGATATTTTTGACTTGTTACATTGTTGCAGCCTGGATCAATGTAACTATGCATGTGCCATACTTGGGCGATGCCCCTGGAAGCTGGAAAATCACTATATTAGGCACCACTACTAGTGGTTGTTGTTAGTTTTCAGGTTATGGGTGTCACAGTGAACATAGGAGGTCACTCACTCAACATGGGTGCCATTTACAGAACATATTACATTTTTCTCAGTGAATGCAAATCCTTCTCTGATTAGGTGAAGGGGAGAGGTGCGGCAGTGATATGATCTCCACTTGATACAATCAGAAAATGCTTTTTATTCATTGAGAGAACACAAAGAGTGAATTGTGCCTGTGGTCAGCGAGTGACCTCCTGTGTTCACTAAGCAGCAGGGCAGCTGCTCAGCATGGAATCTGAAAGCTAGCAGCGATCACTGCAGAATTGGTGCCAACTACAGCAATTTACAGCTTCTGCAGGGATTCCCAGGTATGGCACATGCATGGCCAAGTTGGACCTATGTAACAATGCAAAGATAATAAATTCAGCAGGTAAAAGAAAAAAAAATACAAAAAAAAAAAAAAAAAAAATTTAAATCCTGCAAGACAATGTATAACAAAGTGATTGTAAAGACAGTACATTTTCTACCCTAATGCATTTCCTGCATGAGGGTAAAACATGTCCCAGCAGTTATATTGTTACCTGAACCCCTTTTACTTACAAGTCCTATTTAGATCCAGATCCGCCATCTGCAGCGGTACTCTTTCCTCACAGGACACAGAGGCAGCAGTGGGAGCCATTGGCTCCTGCTGTTGTAAATCAAATCCTGCGACAAGAATTGGATTGGGGCGGAGCAGCGCTGTGTGGGTCTATGGATACATGCAGCCCTGCTCGGAAGCGAGCCCACAGGTGCTCCACCAAAGGAAGCAGCTTTCTATGGGGACGCACAGAGAACAGGAGGAGCCAGTGGGGGACCCCAGAAGAGGAGGCTCAGGGCCACATGTTAGTACAGGGCTCGACAAACCCCGGGCACCAGGTCGCATTTGCGACTAGAATTAGCGACCTGGCGCGGCACAGCTGGGGTATCCTGTGTCCGTTCGACACCCCCCCCCTCCCGCCGCGATCGCGCTGGGCCGCGCCGGTAATTGAGGCCCCGGCTTTGCGGCCTACTGCAGTCCTATGGTTCCTGATTCCTTCTGCAATCGTGCGCCCTCTGGTGGTGGCCGTTGGTATGACAAGACATCCACCAATGCTAATGGAGCAGCTTTCCCTACCTGTTTTCACTGCCTGCTCATCTCCTTCCCTTTACTTAGAACCCCCAAACATTATATATATTTTTTATTCTAACACCCTAGAGAATAAAATGGCGGTCATTGCAATACTTTGTGTCACACCGTATTTGCGCAGCGGACTTACAAGCGCACTTTTTTGGGAAAAAATAGTTTTTTTAATTAAAAAATAAGAAAACAGTAAAGTTAGCCCAATTTTTTTTATATTTTGAAAGATGATGTTACACCGAGTAAATTGATTCCCAACATGTCACGCTTCAAAATTTCATCCGCTCGTGGAATGGCGACAAACTTTTACCCTTTAAAATCTCCATAGGTGTTGTTTAAAAAATTCTACATGTTGCATGTTTTGAGTTACAGAGGAGGTCTAGGACTAGAATTATTGCTCTCGCTCTAACGATCGTGGCGATACCTCACGTGTGGTTTGAACACCGCTTTCATATGCGGGTGCTACTCACATATGCGTTCGCTTCTGCAAGCGAGCTCGGCGGGACGGGGCGCATTTAAAAAAATTATTATTTTTTCTTATATATTTTACTTTTTATTTTTTATTTTTACACTGTTTTTAAAAAAAATAAAAATTGTGTCACTTTTATTTCTATTACAAGGGATGGGGCACATTTAATTTTTTTTTTTTCTTATTTAATTTTAACTTTTATTTTTTTTTTTTTTTTTTTTTTTTTTAAAAGAACAGTGAAAAAAGTCACTTTTATTCCTATTAGAAGAAATGTAAAAATCCCTTGTAATAGAAAAAAAGCATGACAGGTCCTCTTAAATATGACATCTGGGGTCAAAAAGACCTCAGATCTCATATTTACACTAAAATGCATTAAAAAAAAAAATTGTCATTTGAAAGAAAAAGAAAAAATGTCCCTTCAAGAGCTATGGGTGGAAGTGACGATTTGACGTTGCTTCCGCCCTGCAATGACTTGGAGATGGGCGGGGGGGGGGGGCCCATCTTCCTCTCACTTGTCTCCATGTCAGGCCAGGGACAGATCCGGATCGCCTCCGCCGTTACCGACGGCCACGGTAAGCGGTGAAGGGCACCGGAGAGCGGCGGTAGGGGGGCCCCATCTCCTCCTGCCGATTAAAAGTGATCTCGCTGCTAATCTGCTGCAGAGACCACTTTTATCTGAAAGAGAACCGCCGGCTCTTGAAGAAGATACCGGGGTTATGGTAGCTAGCTGCTACCATAACAACGGTATTTCTCTTCAAAGACAGGACGTATATAGTCGTCCTGCGGGAAGGAAGTGGTTAATTAAAATGAATTTATTATTTGTCATCTCCCTGCTTGGCCCCTTTCACACGGGCTGTCTGATCAGGTTCGCCTGTCAGTTTTTCAGGCGGACCTGATTGGATCCTTAGCGAGAATATGGTGGTCTTGTGTACCTGCATGGCAGGAAATAAAAGCAGTCACATTCGTTCTAGTCGTCTCTGTGTAAATTTAAGATTGGTTAATTTTTATATTGAAAATAAAGCTGTCGGTCGTTTAAAAAAAAAAAAAACCTGGCTCCTAACTTTTTTAGCTGGCTCCTAGATTCCAAGCAAATTTGTCAAGCCCTGTGTTAGTATAACATGTTAAACTATTAAAAATATAAATTTATAGTTTACAACCACTATAATAATTGTGTTAGAAACTGACCTCAAATAAAAATGTATAAAAACAGAACTGTATGCGTTACAAAAGTGTGAACTGCTGATGAAAGATCTGCCAGCAGTCATCTGACTTGCCAAACCACTGGGACTTGACACCCTCCCCTCCCGGTCTTAGCAAATGCAGTGCATGGGAAAAAGTCATATGACGGATAAAGAACAAATATACTCTGGCAGTTTATTAAATCAAACCTATACTGAGAAAAAACATTTTTTTTTTTTTAAATTGTGCGCAAACAGGCTCTTTACTGCAGAAGAGACATGCTAGGTCTTTTCTGTAATAAAACAAGCTTTTTCACAATCTTCTTTAAAACGTAACGTTAAAAGCATTTCAGCATACCCCGGCGCCAGACTGAATTCCTGTGAGCGTGTGGGAGTTACATTATTCTGGCACAGCCAATCAAAATGGCTGAAAATCCCAAACCCAGAAAAAGAACAGGCAAAGATGTTGGCGCCATCAAAGGAAAGAGTATAGTTCTGCCTTAGTTAAGAAATCCCATACAAAATACACAGTGATACAAACAGTGGCGGCCAGTCCATTAGGGGCGCACAGGCGGCGCCCCCCATCCATGCGCCCGGCCCCCTGATCTACATACAGCGACGGACAATGGATTCCAATGTTCTAATGGGGGGGGGGGGGGTGTTGAAGCACGTGATTAGAGCCAGAGGCTTTAATACGCTTCAAAAAAAGGGTATGCTCGGGGCGCAGTGATCCCACCTAGTTGTGCAACAATAGTGAATGGATATTTGCTATTTTCACACTAAATTTCCTCCCATCAATCAGGAAGTGGGTGTTGAGGCCCATTTCCAGATTGGCCAAAACATCAGGCGATCCTATTAGATGCCTAGCGCCTAGGAGGAGAGGAAAGACGCCGCGCTGGAGGAGAAGACACTGGAGCAGCTGCCCCCCACCTAGATGAGGCCGGCTGTGCTGGAGGAGAGGACACCGGGTAGCCCGCCACCTGGATAGGGTAAGCGAAGGACCGACCAGCAGACAGTGAGAGGGGGGGCAGTTGGGGTAGCGGGCACCCTGGGGGGGGGGGGGGATGGTCGTTTGCCAACCCCCCCCCCCAAAAAAAAAAAACCCCAGCCGCTATTGGATACAAGTACTGTCTGTGGCCCTTCATACTGGCCAAATCACATAAGGCAAGCAAGGAAAATAGTAGCTGAATTTCAAGAGACTGAATTTGACTGGTTGCCACTAGGTTATCAGCTAGTGGACTGTTATCTCAGAGACATTCACAAATATATGCTTGGCTAACCTCCATTTGCTGTCCGGGTATAAACAGGTAGCTTCTTTGCAAATTCAGCAAGGATTTGCCTCTGAATTTCTGGGCTCTCCTCATTGTCATATCGCTCCTTTTCAGCATAAGGCAGCAAAAACTGAAAACACAAGTATGGATTTAGTCATACAACTACACAACTCTTGCTAGGGATACAGTAAAACTATGCACCTAAAGTTTACGAGCATCCATAAAAAACAGTTAAGACTATCCAATTATTTAACTATAATTGCCTGTGGTACATAGTCATATGCATTAAGCATTCTCATTTAATGGCAAAAAAACAATGTTATCAACACAACAATTATCCATGGCAGTGCACGCTTGTCTTCCCAGTCTCCACGGCAGTACTCAGGCATATAATATTTTTGTAAAAAGGTATGCAATGCCTGGCAATGAACTGCTATAATTTGCTTCGTTTTGGTCTGTTAAATACACCACGGAAATTGTCTTGTTATATTGGTTTGAGAAATGCAAAAGAATTACCTGTTGATCTTGCCAGAAATCATGTCATGTGATAACTTGATGTGCTCTCTGCTTGTACTGCAGTTGTATTAGTTACATCAGGGCTCGACAAATCCCAGGCGCCAGGTCGCCATGGCAACAGGAAATTGTGCCTGGGCTACCACCCAAATGTTTGTGTTCCCCACTAAGTATCCTGGGCTCCGCTTGCCCATCTCCAGACCCAGGACCGACATAGCGGGTGCCACCAGAAAGAGAGGAAGGAGGAGGGCAGACACACGTCTGCTCTCCTCCCCTTGTTGCTGACCCGGAAGTGATATGCATGACATCACTTCCGGATCCCCGTTCAGTTTCCATGGCCACTGCATTACATTCAGTGGAGTACAGGGGAGACATTGGGGGTCTTTTAGACCCTGGATATATCAATAAAGAGAACCCATCACCAAAAAAAAAAAAAAAAAAAAACCACCACATGGGGGGGGGGGGGGGGGGACAGTACATCATTTTTTTTACAATTAAAATAAATAAAAAAAATTACACCCAAGCTTATAACATCCCCTCCCAAAAAAAAAATTGAGGCCCCCCCACTACCCTACATATACGCACATACCGATGTAAAAACGCACGCATCAGGCTCCTTTGCCTGAAAACGTTGAATGCAATACACGTTATATATCGCCACAAGCTGGAGTGAGAGCAATAATTCCAGCACCAGACCTCCTTCATAACGCTAAACTGATGACTTATAGGAGCTCTTGAAACGTCTCCTATTGAAAATATAGGGTACTGAAGTTTGTCACCATTTCACAGGCGCCTGCAAACGTGAGGTTTGACATGTTGGGTATCTATTTACTCAATGCAACCTCGGCTTTTATATTTTACCTAAAAAAGTTGGTAATTTATTGCGTTTTTGTGCCCTCTAAAATTAACTTTGTGTTTTTTACTGAAATTTTGAGTTCCTAAACCTTTGCAGTATTATAGTGCAATATAAAAAATTGGAACTACCACTATTCTATAGGATCTCTGCTTTCAGATAATATATAATGTTTGGGGGGTTATATGTAATCTTCAGGCCTAAAATTATTTTTTAAACGTGTGCAAAAAAAAATGCAAAAAAAAAAATGCTCTAGCAGCGAAACGATTCAAATATAAGTTCACCTTTGGAAACACGTTATATGTTCCACCCGTAAGCTTTGTTGATTAAAAAAACCTGGCTCCTAACGCTGGCTACTAGATTCAAAGCAAAATTTGTCAAGCCCTGAGTTACATAGTTTCCAGTTATCTTTATGGACTACAGACTTCCCCTTTTATTCATGAAGAGGAGAGGGGAAGGTTTTGGAAGTCCTGTCCTGGGGTCACAGCATTGATTCTAAATAGATAAAAAGGTACAGAGAGTGAGTGTTTTCACGCTGATCAGGAAGTGTGCTACTGGTTATAGATTAGCAAAAGTGTGCCCATGTATGCACAGGACAAATCAGATTGGCGTGTACACTTTCTCGAAGAGAAAGTTACTGTAAAAGTAAAAAAAAAAAAAAAAAAAAAAAAAAAAAGTCAGCATATAGGGTTTTTTTTTAAATGAAAAAGTGTTTGTCTGCTGGTGGGATACTGGGGTATATCTCAGTGGTGGCATGGATCATGGAAAGTGAGCCGCATGTGTTGGGAGTGTACATCCCACAAGCAGGGCCGTTGCTTAACTATTTTGTGCCCTAGGCAAGGGGTGTCGTTAGTCTTGCTGGATTCCCCGGACTCAGCAGCTATGTTCAAAGACATGGTGCCTGCCTCCTTTGCTCACCTCGTGCCCATCTAACAGGCTGAGCTGCTGCTGACCTCCTCTGCAGCAGCCATGACGGATGTCCTCCATGGCTGCTGCTTTCTCTGCAGAATCAGTCAGTGCTCCAGCCCTCTGTAGGGCCCCTTGTATGCCCTAGCCAGGCTATTGGTGAAGTTAGTGACCCTGGCTGCGCCCCCTAGTGGGCTGCCTAGTTCGCCTAGCGGGAGCGCTGGCCCTGTGACAGGTGACATGGGATGCATGCACTAAATTATTATTAATTATTAGACTTCACAAGCTGCAAGCCTCTGTATACAAATCTCACTGGTGCCTTAGATACAAGGGACTGTGCTGTGCAAGCTGAAGAGCAGGTTTTGCAGGTAGTATAGATAATGAAAAACAAGCTCAGTGTACTAGAGTGTACGCCTCACTGATTGCATGCATTACTTTAAAGCGAGTCTGTCCTGGACTCATTCTAGTTACATAGATTTGGGGAAGCGAGACAAGTATAGTGGCACAGATCTCACAGGATTCCTGGAAACAAGCTGTGTGTACTGGGGTATAGATCTGATGGGTGTCACAAATACTGCGGAGCGAGCTGTGTGTGCTGAACACACCATACTGACACGGCTGCAGGATGCTGGGGAGGGAGTTGTGTGTGCCAAGTGCAGACATCACTGGGGAGCAAGCAAGTGTATGTTGGAAGCAGGATACTTGGTGTAGACCAAAGTGTGTGGTGAGGGGTGATCTCAATGGTGGATCATGTACTGTTCAGCTAAATTCTTTACTACAGGAAGAATGTTCTGGCAGGAAAACAGGAGGTTGCAATCTCCTAAACAACTTTAAAATACTATATTTGATATACAAGATACCACGAATAGAACATACACAGAACAATTTTTAACCAGTTCCCACCCAGGCCAATTCTGACATTTCTCTCCTACATGTAAAAATCTGTATTTTTTGCTAGAAAATTACTCAGAACCCCCAAACATTATAGATAGGGTTTGTTTGTTTTTTTAGCAGAGACCCTAGAGAATAAAATGGCATTTTTTGTAATCTGTTATGTCATATGGTATTTGTGCGGCAATTTTTCAAACGCAATTTTTTTTTTAGGAAAAAATATACACTTTAATGAATTTTAATGCAAAAAAAAAAAAAAAACAATATATAACCCATTTTTTTTTTGTAACATATAAAAAAAGATGCTACGCCGAGTAAATAGATACCAAACATATCACGCTTTAAAACTGCGCACGCTGCTTAAACTCCAGCTCTTTAAACATTTTTACAGGTTATCAGTTTAGAATTACAGAGGAGGTCTAGCGCTAGAATTATTGCTCTCAATCTGATGCAGTGATACCTCACATGTGGTGTGGACCCCGTTTATATATGTGGGTGCGACCTATGTATGCATTAGCTTCTGCGTGCAAGCATGAGGGGACTGGGGCGCTTTTAAAAAAATATAATTTTTTTTTATTTTTACACTGTCCCTTGAATTTTTTTTTTTTTTTTAATCCCATCACAAGAAATGTAAACATCCCTTATGATAGAAATAAAGGCACAGCAGGTCCTATTTATGGGGAGATGTGAGGTCTATAAGACTCCAGATGTCTCCTCTACCCTGAAAAGCATGAGTTAAAAAATAAATAAATAATGGTAGGGTTTACATCTGCCAGAACTGCAATTGACATCATGATGTTGCTTCCAGCCTCCCAGGGTCAAAGAGATGGCCGGGGACTATTCGGAATGTCCCCATCCGCTGCCTGTAAAAGCACTCCAGTGGTTAATAAGTTGCTAGGATGGCTTTTACATTAGAGGGAATTGCTGGCTGAAATAAAAGATATCTGGATGATGCTTGTAGCTGCAGGCATCATCCAGATATCTCCAAAGTCTACAACGTCATATGATGTCATATAGGGCGAGAAGTGTTTAAAGCAGGGATATGCAATAAGCGGACCTCCAGCTGTTGCAGAGCTACAAGTCCCATGAGGCATAGCAAGACTCCGACAGCCACAAGCATGACAACCAGAGGCAGAGGCATGATTGGACTTGTAGTTGTGCAACAGCTGGAGTTCTGCTAACTGCATATCCCTGGTTTAAAGACTAAACAAAAAAAAGGTACATGTGTGTTTTTAGTTATACATGGATGTTTGCAGTCTGAAAAATCCATTCGATTCTTAGGCACTCAAGCAGCAAGATTTACACGCTGAACTTCCAAGTACTGCATTACCCAGGTCACAGAGGTTCCCACTGCCAGAGAGACACAAGGGATGATTTACTAAAACTACAGAGTGAAAAATCTGGTGCAGCTCTGCATAGTAGCCAATCAACTTCTAACCTCAGCTTATTTAATTACCGTATATACTCGAGTATAAGTCGAATTTTTCAGCCCTTTTTTTTGGGCTGAAAGTTTCCCTTCGACTTATACTCGAGTCCGCGCCGTCTGTCTGCATGATCAGCGTGTCATGCAGGCAGACGGCAGCCGGCGTGTGCTGATAATGCACGGAGGCTATTCCAGCTTTCAAAAGCCGCGCCTCCTGCTCTTCTGTGATAGGCTGAACAGCTGTCAGTGTACAGCCTATCACGGACATTCTCTCATCCTCGTCCGTGGTATGAGAATGAGAGAATGTCCGTGATAGGCAGTCAGCGGTCAGCCTATCACAGACGAGAAGGAGGCGCGGCTTTTGAACTGTGGAATGGCCGCCGAACAGTATCATCACACGGCCGCTGTCTGAGGATGGAGATCGCCACAGGTAGGCTGCACAGGACACAGGTAGGCTGCACATGCACACAGGACACACATGACACACAGGACACACAGGACGCACAGGACGCACAGGACGCACAGGACGCACAGGACGCACAGGACGCACAGGACGCACAGGACGCACAGGACGCACAGGACGCACAGGACGCACAGGACGCACAGGACGCACAGGACGCACAGGACGCACAGGACGCACAGGACACACAGGACACACAGGACACACAGGACACACATGCACAGGACACACATGCACAGGACACACATGCACAGGACACACATGCACAGGACACACATGCACAGGACACACATGCACAGGACACACATGCACAGGACACACATGCACAGGACACACATGCACAGGACACACATGCACAGGACACACATGCACAGGACACACATGCACAGGACACACATGCACAGGACACACACGTACAGGACACACACGTACAGGACACACACGCACAGGACACACACGCACAGGACACACATGCACAGGACACACATGCACAGGACACACATGCACAGGACACACATGCACAGGACACACACACATGTACAGGACACACACACACACATGTACAGGACACACACACACATGTACAGGACACACACACACATGTACAGGACACACACACACATGTACAGGACACACACACACATGTACAGGACACACACACACATGTACAGGACACACACACATGTACAGGACACACACACATGTACAGGACACACACACATGTACAGGACACACATGTACAGGGTACAGGTAGGCTGCATAGGACACAGGGAGGCAGGCAGCTGCAGATGGACATTATTGACCCTCTGCATTTCTCACCCTCGACTTATACTCGGGTCAATAAGTTTTTCCCAGTTTTTTGTGGTAAATTGGGGGTCTCGACTTATACTCGGGACGACTTATACTCGAGTATATACGGTAAGCTTTGGAAAAAAAAAAAAAAGTGGAAGCTGATTGGTTTCTATGTAGAGCTTCGCCAGATTTTGCACCAGTTTTTGTAAATCAACCCCATGAAGCTGAGTACTTCAACTTTTTGCCATTGATCCCAGATTTAAAATATCAGCTCTGGATTTACTGACACTTTGGATTTAAATAATTTATCTATAGAAGATTCCCACCTTTTTTGTTGGCTCTTTAGGAGAAGTAAAAATAGCTTTCCAGTACGTCCAAATAAAGAGTAAAAACATTATATGAAATATGAAGAGGTATAACGCTGTGGAGAGGAAACAGAGGATACAAGAAAAATACATATTAGTAGCAGAAATTTCCATTGTATGCCTAAATGAAATGCAAACACTAAAAATGTAAGGCCGAAAGTGATCATTCATTTGTGGGTGGACAGAGTATGCCGAAACAGACTGGCTGTTCTTACTTACTTGCACTGTAGTGCAGTGTAGTACTGATCCAAATTGTTTTCTTTTTTTGTTTTTTAGAGATTCTACCCAAAACATGCTGACTGTGACCTTTGACCATTACCTTGACCCCAACACTAACCCTTGTAAACATGGGGCTAGTTTTTTTTTTTTTACTTTTACACTTTTGTTTGTATCCTTTTCCTAATGCAGGAGAGGATACAATGCATTACATTGCAATACAATGTTGAGGAAGATATAATGCATCTTTCTCTTCATTCAGAAAAAGAAGTAAACAGGGGCAGGCTGCACAGTGACTGATTACTGGGATAGCCAATCAGAAGCTATCACAGCAATCAGGTAACGCAGGGTTGGGAGTCCCAGGGGTCTCGGTGAGAACCTGGTCTCTGTACGGCGTTCTCCTAGCTCAAAGAGAGATACGCATATATGCGGCCCCACAGATAAAGACCCACAAGGCCTCATATGTGCGTACTGTTGGCAAAAAGGGGTTAATAAAACATTAAAATAAAAAAAAATTAAAAAAAAAAAAAAAAAAAAGTGTGGTCTAACTTGTAGAGGCGCACCAAAATTTTGGCTGCTGAAAATTATCGTCCGAAAACTGTTTTTTCATTCGAACAAAAACTAGAGGCTATTTAGCCTAAAGAGGGCCCCCCTCTTTAGGCTAAATAGCCTCTAGTTTTTGTTCATTACTTAATCATGGGATGTGGTGCTTTCAGTTGACTATCTCTGTCCTCCCTATATTTTATTGTTTTTTCATTCGGCCGAAAGGAAAAACAGCCAATACTGAAAGGGGATGGTGGTCCGCCCCGGGTGCACTCATTGTGAGAGTGTCATCATGGCGCTCCCAGTCCTCCACTCCCTCCTCCAACCGTTAGTGGTGAGTGTAGAAGTGCCACGTACATTGGCAATTATTGTAGGTGGGAGATTGGTTCCCACTCATGGAACACCCATCAACCTCAAGAGGAGCCCCCTTAGTTCCACAGAACCCAGATTCAAAAAAGGCAGATGTAGAGAATGAAGTATCGAGATCAGTTTTATCATTCTATAAAAGGGTCCATTGAATTCACCAGTGAGTAAAGTGTGTTAGGTCCCCTTCACATGAGGCATGTCCATTCGAATAAGCAGGGAACCCATGAACCGATCTGCTGAACTGGAGCAGAATTGTACATGTCACTTTTCTAGCAAGCAAATCTATTCAGGTTTTTCCACCCAAACCTTAACAGATCCATATTTAACCTATGGGAAGGCGTATGTAAATGGTTATCTCTCTTTACATTTAAACACATCTGATCACAAAACTAATCTGGGTTTTTTTTCCCCCCCTAATCAGATTTAGATGGCATCAGCGATAATCTGACGTTAATGGCTGCTTGGTCTCTTCCATCCACCTGTCCATAGGCTTACATGGTGCTTCAGTTCAGATCCACCTGAAAAACTGAAAGGCATATCTGAACTGACCAGCCGTGCAGAACATTGGAGAAAATCTTGCTTTACAGCACACCGTCAGACATATTTACACTGACTTACCTCTTTCTAAAGCATTTTCGATAGTCACTAAAAAGAAAAAAAAACAAACATGATTTACCTACACAAGTCAAATCAATCACACAGACATTAGTGCTGATGACACATATAGCCCCAATGGTATCTGTACTGCACACAATCCTGCCATTAGTGACTGGGTTGCTATACAGTCTGCAATGAATCCAAGCTCACCAAATACTTCTATAGGATTCTGCAACCCCCTTACATTAGGCTAGCGTTCCCCCATGCAATGTCACTTTAAGAGGAAGCAGAGATAAATATAAATAAATTATTCAAAGTAAAGCTCGCCATACACTACACCAAACAGCCATAACATTATGACCAGGGTGGATATAAAATCAATAATTTTTTATTTATTTTTTTAAATCGATTTTTTTTTTTTTTTTTTTAATCAAATTTTAATAAAATGCTTTTGGTAAAAATCTAAAGATAGTTTTCTATTTAAGATACATTAATAATTTAGTATGTTCAGCATGAAATAGCACTGCATAAATTGACGGCACTATATAAGTACCTTACATAATAATGAAATGGAGCTTAGTTGTATAGCATGAAGCTGTACATTCTGCAATATTTACATTTTTGGTAAACTCATTCAATAAATCCAAGCTCTGCAAGCTGAGATAACATGCACTGCATTGATGCATTCACACAATTTCACAGTACCCATTAGATAAAAGCTGAGTTAGACTTACCGGTAACTCCTTTTCTGAGAGTCTTCCAGGACAGCCCATGAGACCTAGTGCTCCTCCAAGCAGGACAGGAAACACGTCAACCCCCACCAGATAAAAGGGCAATCCTCCAGGCTCCATGTCAGTATTCTCGAGAACCGTAGGACGTCCCTATAAAAGATATGCATAATACACATAACGGCAAGACAAAACCGTGTGGGAATCCGGCTGTCCTGGAAGACTCTCAGAAAAGGAGTTACTGATAAGTCTAACTCAGCTTTTCTCTAAGCGTCTTCAAGGACAGCCCATGAGACGATGAGCCAGAACTTACTAGTCTAGGGAGGGACAACTGCCTGAAGGACATTACGACGAAAACCCCGGCCCCTGAGCAGATAGGAGATACAGGCGATAATGTTTAATGAAGGTTGAAAAACTGGACCATGTGGCAGCCCTGCAAATTTGTTCCAGTGAGGCTCCAGCCCTCTCAGCCCAAGACGCAGACAAAGGCTCTTGAGTGCACAGTGACAAAAGATGGAGGAACTTCCCTAGTTTTGTAAGCTTCAGAAATAGCTTGCTTTATCCATCTAGCCAAGGTGCCTTTAGATGCACTCTTTCCCTTGTGTGCTCCTGAAAAGAGAACAAACAAGGCGTCTGTTTTTCTTAAGGTCTTGGTAACCTCAAGGTGGATGAGAAGAATTCTTCTCACGTCTGGACCTGGACCTGGGTATTGATTTGAAGAATCTAAAGTGGGATTTTCCAAGAGAGAAATTTGGAGTAAAACACTGTTAGCTGCCACCTGTACCTTTAAGGTACTAACTGAACACCTCTTGAAAAAAATTCAAAAATTGAAGGAACATCATGAATTAATCTTTGATTTTCAGATAACCATGAGTTGAATTTCTTCCAAACCTTGGAATAATAATATGTGGCTCTAGTGACTGATTTTCTGCAATTTACAAGGGTCTCGACTACTTTGTTAGAGAAGTAGTATCTTTTCTTCAGGAAACCATCTGTGGGTGCAACACTGAGCCCTGCGATAATAAGTCTGCTCTCTTCAGAAGACTCAGTGGAGGCTCTGAGACCAGAGTCTGTAACAAGGAAAACCATGGCCTCTTGGCCCAGAAAGGGGCTATTATAATAAGATCTATCTCTTCTAGAAGAAACTTCTGGAGGACTTCCGTAATTAGCCTGATCGGCAGGAAGGCGCAACAGAGGCCGAATGGCCACGGATTCACTAGAGCATCGATCTCCAATGATCGACCTGCTGGGTTCAGAGAAAAGAACTTTTCTGTCTTGCGATTGTTCTGATCTGCAAACAGGTCTGCTTCGGGACATCCCTATCTGTCGGTGAGACCCGCAAAGATTTCGGGATGAAGGGACTAATTGTCTCGACATACCCGGTAGCAGCTGAGATAATCTGCCAGACAGTTTTGTGTCCCCTTCAGGTGCACTGCTGTAATTGAGGCTAGATTCCCTTCTGCCCATGATAAAATCTCCTGGGTGATAGATTGAAGTATCCGACTCCTCGTACCTCCCTGTTTGTTGAGGTACGTAACTGTAGGTTATCAGACTCGCTGCTCTTGAAACCTCTCTCAGCGAGACCGACTGATTGGTCTTAAGGCTGGGGAAAAAAATCTATTTAAATCTTGAATCGAGTTGATAGGTCAAATTGTTTTTATTTTAGATTTTTTTTTTTCCCCACTAGGACTGGCACTGACACCGCGCCAGTCCTGAGGAGCTGTGGGCAGAAGTTTTTAGGCGAGGCCGCGGCTTCAACCTAGTCCGCGAGGCCAGATGCCGCGGACTAGGCCGAAGCCGCGGCCTCGCCTAAAAACTAATGCCCGCAGCCCCTCAGGACCGGCGCGATGTCCAAAAAAAAAAAAAAAAAAAAAAAAAAACTCGATTCGAATCATTTTTTTTTTTTGAGAAAATCATCCAGCTCTAATTGGTCTGTAAGGCTAGCATTGTTTGGATCATTTTTGAGACCTTTCCCTGCGGGAGAAAAACTTTTTGGTCTACTGAGCAAAATTCATACCGCAGATATATCACTTTCTGGGCCGGAATTAAGGAAGACTTCTCTTTGTTTATTAACCAGCCTAGAGATTGAAGGAAGTCCTGTACAGTCTGGAGATCCGCTAATAACTTTTGGTATGACTCCACTACCACTAGGAGGTCATCCAGGTAAATGATAATAGTTATCGCCTTTAACCTTAGCGGAGCCAGCGCCTCCCCCGACAACTTTATAAAAATGCATGGGGCTGAGGACAGACCGAAGGGTAGGGCTTGAAATTGAAAGTGCCGAATCTCTGTTCCCATCTTGACCGCTAGTCTCAAGAATCTTTGAAAGGCTGGATGGATAGGGATGTGCAGATAGGCATCCCTCAAATCCAAAGTGGCCATGAAGCAGTTTGGGTAAAGCAGGTTTTCGATTGAGAACACCGTCTCCATACGAAAGTGCTTGTACCTGATCGAACGGTTTAGAGACCGGAGGTTCGGGATAAAATATTTTCCTGGCGGCTTTCTGATTACAAATATATGTGAATAAAATCTCTTGCCCTGATCCGACCGGGGAACCGGAATCAGGACCATTTGATCTAACAAGTCTCCAATTTGGAGACCCAGGGCCCTCGCCTTTACCCGATCTTGGGGAGGGAAGGTGACCAATAATCGCTCTGGTGGCTGGCAAGAAAATTCCAGCCTGTACTGATTGGTCACTAGGTCCAGGATGAATGAACTTGAGGTGACTGCTGCCCACACTGTGGAAGAAAAGCCCTCAATCTTCCTCCAACTAGGAGACACGAGTCACTGTGGCTTGGCGGGTTGTTGTGGAGGGTTAAACAAGACGCCCCCTCTACCTCTGCCCTTGTGCTCGGTCCAATGTTTTTTGGGCCTTTTGTCCCGTTCTTTAGGACCTTGCTGCCTACTTTGACCAAATTTTTTTCTGGCGGTCGGCTTTATCTTATTATCTGGAAAGGCCTTTTTTCTAGCGCCTTTTGCAGACCTGGGCCAAAAACATGAACGCCTTTTAAGGGAAGACCACATAGGCGCAACTTTGAGGCAGCGTCACCTGATCAGGTTAAGCCCTAGGCTTCTTCTGGCCGAATTCACTAAGGCTGAGGTCCTAGCTGTCATTCTTACCGACTCTGCGGAAGAATCAGCCAAAAACCAAACTGCACAAAAGAGAGGGAAAGATTTCAAAATCTTCTCTCTAATGCCATGTACACACGACCGGACTTTGACCGAACTGGACCAACGAAACGAATCCGTCGGACAATTCGATCGTGTGTGGGCTTCATATGACCTTTTCTGTCGAAAAATCTGTCGGACTTTAGAAATAGAACATGTTTCAAATTTTTCCGACGGACTCGAGTCTAATCGAAAAATCCTTTCGCCTGTATGCTAGCCGGACGGACAAAAAAATGACGCAAGGGCAGCTATTGGCTACTGGCTATGAACTTCCTTTTTCTAGTCCGGTCGTACGTCATCACGTTCGACACGATCGGACTTTGGTGTGATCGTGTGTAGGCAAGTCTGTTTTGTTGGAACTCCGTCGAAAAGTCCTTCGGAGTTCAGTCCGACGAAAAGTCCGGTAGTGTGTACACGGCATAGGAGTTAGCTGCCAACAAATGTGTTTGCATTTGTGTCAACCATACGTCTAAATTTCTGGC
This sequence comes from Lithobates septentrionalis, assembly GCA_037952835.1. Taxonomy (NCBI): domain Eukaryota; kingdom Metazoa; phylum Chordata; class Amphibia; order Anura; family Ranidae; genus Lithobates; species Lithobates septentrionalis. The sequence goes on from JBBDGP010002825.1 coordinate 204,873, forward strand.
TACACAAGTGGAGGCCAGAGCTGGTTTAAGATTCCCATATCGTCAAAAGCTAGGTCTGAGTTTTTTGAAACTTTTGAAAAAGGTGCGTCTAACTTAGGATTTTTGCTTTATGGCTGCGCTGTGTCCTCTTCAAATGGAAAACTTTTTAAGTTACCGGAAAAGAAAAGTTTTCTCTCTGGATTTTCCCACTCCAGCTTGGTAATATCAGGAAGGGAACTATGCATAGGAAAAACTCTAGCCTTTTTCTTATGCAAACTATGTACATAAGGTCATGTTTAGACAATTGTACCTTCTCCTATTCTAGATCAAGTGTCGTAAAGATCGTCTTTAATAAGTCATCTACATCTTCCATTGACAACTTCTACCTCAAGCCCCTTGCGGATTATCTATCCCTGGGCCCTGTATCTGACCGATACTTCCGGTGAAGAATGGGCAGATCCGGCTTCAGCCTCAGAGTCTTCACACTCCACACTCTGCTGTGGAGCACTAGGAACGGCTGAAGTCCTAACTGGAGATGGACCCTCTGAGGAGACTTGAATCTTGTAAATTAGAGTTTTAATTGAGCTAAACGTAGACGCAAGCTCATCTCTAACAGAAGTCAGCATTTACTGACAGGAGACAACCGGGTCATCCTTAACTAGGCTGTCTATACAGGTGCGGCAAACTGCTTTGCTCCATGAGGAGCTCAATTTGTTTCCGCAAATTTCCTTTATGGTGGCTGCGCTTGGGCCTTGTCCTGAGTCTTGGCCTGCAAGAAAAAAAAAAAAAAGATGACACAAATACATTTTACGCCACATACACTCCATAACACCGTGTGCAGGAGAAAAGGAATATGTGCCCCCTTCACCTAATCCCTACTGGTTACAAGTAAAATACACTTCAGGTGTAACTATGTGGTGCTAGTGTTAGGGCCTGCTTCCGCTGCCTGTGCAGGTATCGCAGGGGAGTCCATCCTGCCCCTGTAGTGGTCCGCAGCCTCTGCTGGGTTTCACCATTTTTAAAACTACCAGCGTCCCTGTTAGTGTCATTCAGAGCCCGCAACTAGCGTCTCCAGCGTCCGCTGATGATGTCATACGCCCCAGAAGTGACCCCGCCGGGTACTTCCTGTGGGCCAGCCTGGAACGCAAGTTCCGCCCCTCCACACGCGCTGCTTCCTCTCTTCCACTGCACACTCCAGCCAGGTTGTTTAGCAGGGAAAACAAGCCGACTGCTGCCATGCGGCTCCCAGGCAGGAGCTCAGATGAACACCGCGGTGCTGGCATTTCCCATGCACTGAGAAGCAGGGACAGCAGCCACAAACATACTCCCCCGGTGGATGTGCCGCTCTGGGACCTAAGAAGAAGGAAGGAATATCACCACAGGAGCCACACTCATTAGACTTAGTCCGTCCAAAGGAAACACTAATACTGACATGAGGCCTGTAGGACTGCCCTTTTTTCTGGTGGGGGTTAACGTGTTTCCTGTCCTGGTGGGAGGAGCCCTAGGTCTCATGGGCTGTCCTGGAAGACGCTTAGCGAAACCAAAGTTCAGGAATATTCCTTTATCCAATTGTTTTGCAAATCTATGTATACTATTAAACTGTATGATTGAATTGGTTCTGATATCGCTGTTTTACTAACCTGACAGCTTATTATTCTAAATAGGAAACCTTCATTTTGTTTGCAAATATTAGATATTTTAAACTACCAGCAAGAATAAGTCCTTACTTTTAAAGAGCACCTGTCATTTCAGATCAATCATGGCAGTGCCCGTTAGCCCACCCCGATTAAGACCATTAGCATGTAAAGCGAATACCATTTATTATTTCATTACAATGGCATCTAAAAGTTGGTGGGAAAAAAATAGGCAGCAAGTGAACATGTTGTCCCTCAAGTCGACGTATTGAAAGCAGAAAAAATGGGCAAGCTTAAAGATTTGGGGGGGGGGCGGGCGGACAGGGAGGGCTGGCTTTCGGACGGACAGGGGGCGGACGGACAGGGGGGCGGACAGGGGGGCGGGCGGGCGGACAGACGGACAGGGGGGCGGGCGGACAGACGGACAGGGGGGGGGGCGGACAGACGGACAGGGGGGGGCGGACAGACGGACAGGGGGGGGGGCGGACAGACGGACAGGGGGGGGGGGGGACAGACGGACAGGGGGGGGGGGGGCGGACAGACGGACAGGGGGGGGGGGGCGGACAGACGGACAGGGGGGGGGGCGGACAGACGGACAGGGGGGGGGGGCGGACAGACGGACAGGGGGGGGGGGGCGGACAGACGGACAGGGGGGGGCGGACAGACGGACAGGGGGGGGGGGGGGCGGACAGACGGACAGGGGGGGGGGGCGGACAGACGGACAGGGGGGGGGCGGGCGGGTTCAGACGGACGGGGGGGGGCTGGCGGGCAGACGGACAGGGGGGCTGGCGGGCAGACGGACAGGGGGGCTGGCGGGCAGACGGACAGGGGGGCTGGCGGGCAGACGGACAGGGGGCTGGCGGGCAGACGGACAGGGGGGCTGGCGGGCAGACGGACAGGGGGCTGGCGGGCGGACAGGTAGGCGGGCGGACAGGTAGACAGGCGGGTGGGCGGACAGGTAGGCGGGGGGCAGGCGGACGGACAGGTCGGCGGACGGGCGGACAGGTCGGCGGACGGGCGGACAGGTCGGCGGGCGGGCGGACAGGTAGGCGGACGGACGTACGGACAGGTAGGCGGGCGGACGGACAGGTAGGAAGGCGGGCGGACGGACGGACAGGCAGGCGGGCGGACAGGCAGGCGGACGGACGGACAGACAGACGGACAGACAGACGGACAGGCAGGCGGACGGACAGGCAGGCGGACGGACGGACA
>JBBDGP010002826.1:0-42500 GCA_037952835.1 Lithobates septentrionalis
CCTAAAGGGTGGATAGAACAAATGGCTGATATATGCAGATTAAAGAAACTACACATGTCAAGTTGATAAAGTGTATAGAAGTTACGTGGGGGTTTTTTAGTAACAGGTCCCTAATAGTCCCTATTGGTCCATGCGAGGGGGTTGTGTACAGATAGACTACAGTCATGGGGACCCTTAGTTTAGTCCCATCAAATGAAGAATCCCCATTCAAATCCTCAAGCCCCTTGTTGGAAGGGGGGCTTTGCAATAGTAGTTACCCTTTATGGTTCTAAAAAAACAGATAAGTTGCACTCATTGTTCAGGCCTCGTGGCTGCATGCTTTTTAGCATGAATATCCACATTTTTTCTTTTTGATATAACACTTTGTCAAAATCACCTCTTCTTGGGGGCAAATTCAATTTATAGATACCTTTGCATTTAAGGCCACTTGGGTCTCCATTGTGTTTCTCCAAAAAGTGCAGTGATAAAGGTCCCTCGTCATCTTTATTTAATATGCTTTGGACATGTTCGCCAACGCGGACTCTAAGCTGTCTTTTGGTCTTGCCCACATACATAAGGCCACACGGGCATGTGAGCACATATATGACCCTCACTGACCGACAGTTGATAAAATGATGGATTTTGAACTGTTTTGTGCCGTCCGAGTTGGCAAATCTGTCCGTCTTGTCTACATATTTGCAGATGTGGCATCTGCCACATCGAAACATACCCCTAAGGGGAGGGAGGCTAGTGAGCCAGTTTCGTCTGGTTGTTCTCGTATATTCCGAGTGGACCAAGTTGTCTCTCAGATTTGAAGCCCTTCTTGCCGTCATTAACGGTCTGCTGCCTACTATTCTCCCCAATATAGGGGATTCAGCTAGGATATGCCAATGGCGATTAAGTATTCTACGCACTTGCCCCCATTGTGTCCCATATTTAGTGATAATCCTTATTGGGGGAGAGGTGGCTTTGTCAAGCTGTTGGACATGTTTGTTTTAGAAAGTAAAGATGATCGTTCAGTGAGGTACGCACGTTTTTTCGCTTTTCTGATACATCCATGCGAGTATCCTCGTTCACGGAATCGCCCGTATAGTTCACGGGATTCCTGGAGGAATGTATTGTCCTCTGAGCAATTGCGTCTAGTACGTAAAAATTGCCCCACTGGGATTCCGTGAATGAGGGACCTCGGATGGTGACTTGTAGCCAGAAGCAGAGTATTGGCTGCTGTATCCTTCCTGAACGTTTTTGTGGAGATTTGGTCATTATTGATCTGAATCTTCAGGTCAAGAAATGGCAGGGTACAAGAATCAAAAGAAAAAGTCAATTTGATATTTAGGTCATTCAGATTCAATTCGTCAATGAAGGACTGTAGTTCCCGGGGGGTGCCCCTCCATAACATAATCACGTCGTCTATATACCTCAGCCACAGGACACAGTGGCTGAGGTAAACAGACGAGGGATAAACGTGCTCCCGTTCCCATAGCCCTAAGTGTAGACAGGCATACCCTGGTGCCCATGGTGCCCCCATGGAGGTGCCCCTTATCTGTCTGTAGTATTGATTAAGAAATTGGAAGCAGTTGTTATCCAGCATAAACTGTAACAGGTCTACGATGAATTCATTCTGAGCGGCTAATTGTGGGAACTTTGAGTCAAGGAAATGCTGTACCGCTCTGAGTCCACATTCATGTGGGATCGACGTATACAGGGACTCTACGTCAATCCCCACCAACAAGGTGTCAGTCGGTACCCTGAGTCCGTCGATCCTTCTTAGGACATCACGTGTGTCCTGTACATAGGAGGGGAGATCAGTCACTAATTCTTTTATCATTGCGTCAACGAATTTACCCACTCTCTCCAGTGGTCCTTTAATCGCTGAGACTATGGGCCTTCCTGGGGGGTTCATATCGATTTATGTAGTTTAGGTATTATATAAAAAGTTGGCGTGTTAAATTCGCTGACGCAAAGATGCTTGGTTTCCCTATTCGAAAGGAGGTTGCTATCACAGGCCATCCTTAATTTGAAATTTAAAGTATCAATGATTTCAGGAAAAGGATTGTACGGTAGTTTCTTATAAGTGGTTTGATCATTTAAGAGTCGCATAGTTTCCGTCTCGTACATATCCGGTGATAGCAATACTGTATTTCCACCTTTGTCACTACTATTAATGATAATGTCCTTAGATTCCTTAAGTTCTCTAAGGGCCTTTCTCTCCTCCGGGCTTAAGTTGTCTATTCCATGATAGTCCCAGTTAAGTGTGGATAGGTCCCTTTGGACCTGCTCCAAGAATGCCTGGATCTGTTTATGTTTCGAGAGGGATGGCATTTTAAGAGATCTAATAGATAAATTTGAGGGACGCAGAGGTATGGATGAAGCGCTATTGATTTCATCACTGGGACTAGTATTATCATTTTCTTCCAGTAGGGATACAAGTATCTCTAAGGCCTCCCTCTCCTCCCTAGTTTTCTCGTCCTTGGGATAGACTTCCCCTTTGTCAGAATGCCAATATCTAAAGATGACCTTACGTAGGAATAGGTTTACATCTTTAAACACCTCAAATTCACTCATTGAGCTTGTAGGTGAAAAAGAGAGTCCTTTTTGTAGAAGTGATATATGATGCTGATTTAGAGGGAAGTTTGATAGATTAACCACTTTTTTATCTTGTGTACCTAAAAGATGTATGTTTTGTGTTTCACTCATATTTCCCTCCTTAGTTAAGTCCTCCGTGAGGACGATCTTAGTTCCCTCTGACTTCCTTTTGTATCTCTTTCTCTTCCTTGCCTTCCGTTTTTGTCTTGGGGAGGAATTCTTCCTGTTCTCCCATGGTCCTTTCTGGAACTTGGGCTGTTGGGTACCTCCCCCCCTGTATCTAAAAAAGCAACTGTCCTTTCGAGATTTCCTGTTTCACTATCTGTAGATGAGTGTCTTGATTGAGTTACTTTGGACCTCTTTCTATGGTTTCGTCTACGGGATCTACTTCTGCCCCTAGGTATACTGGGGTCAAATACATCGCCACTTTCCCAGTCCTTTAGATTTTGTTTGAATTTTTCTTGTTTTGTGGACTTCAGGGTTCTTTGTGTTTTTTCTACCTCTTTCTTTAAAAGTTCATTAGATTTGATGAATAGGGGGTCCTCTTTATATGGTTCAAGTAATTGGACACTTGTGTCTATGTCCCTTTTAATCTCTTCTAATTGTAACTGTTCCTCCTCAACTATCATGTTAAGGATAGCTAGACCACGTTCCAAACAGCTTTGTTTCCAAAGCTGGAGAAATCTTGGGGTATGTAGATGCCCTGCTGGGGTCACTCTTTCCCTCAAGCCTCTGGGAATTATTTTATGTGCGATATGTGATTTTAGTGAGGAGATGTCCCACTTTCTATTAAGGAATTTAATGGTAAGTTTTTTGTGATTTTTTAAAAGTCCTTTTAGGGTTTCATCTCCACCACTATGTGCCACTGTCGCTTCATCTAAAAATGCAGATTGAATTTCGAGGTCAATTTCTTCATCCAATAGATATGCCATCCTCAACCTGATAATGGAAAGGGTCAATAATTCCCTACAATTTCCCTAATTTGTACCCGCTTATGATTCATGTATGTATCATAAAGAGTATACTCAGAATGTCCCTCTTTGTGTATTAAAAGTGACCCAGGAGTAAATGGGTTGGTGGATAGTGAGAGGAGTCCTTTAGAAGGGAAGTATAATCCCACTGAATGTCATGTAATCAAAAGAAGAGAAAGGCAAAAAAGGATATCTCAACTACTCCTATATACCAAACCGGATCTCCCTCTGGGAAGCTAAATGGCCATACATTGGCCCTAACCTCTAATGGGGATTAAACCAGATTGTACCGTCTGAGTCCGGCGTCTCGGATAATGATTATAAATCAGAGGTATAAAGATTTATACCTTAGTACCGGTTTGTCCTTATAGAAGAGTTTCTTTGTGCCTAGCACGCAATTTTTTATGATTTAACAATAACTCAGAGGACAACCAAGTTCTGGCGTCTCTGATTTATAATCATTATCCGAGACGCCGGACTCAGACGGTACAATCTGGTTTAATCCCCATTAGAGGTTAGGGCCAATGTATGGCCATTTAGCTTCCCAGAGGGAGATCCGGTTTGGTATATAGGAGTAGTTGAGATATCCTTTTTTGCCTTTCTCTTCTTTTGATTACATGACATTCAGTGGGATTATACTTCCCTTCTAAAGGACTCCTCTCACTATCCACCAACCCATTTACTCCTGGGTCACTTTTAATACACAAAGAGGGACATTCTGAGTATACTCTTTATGATACATACATGAATCATAAGCGGGTACAAATTAGGGAAATTGTAGGGAATTATTGACCCTTTCCATTATCAGGTTGAGGATGGCATATCTATTGGATGAAGAAATTGACCTCGAAATTCAATCTGCATTTTTAGATGAAGCGACAGTGGCACATAGTGGTGGAGATGAAACCCTAAAAGGACTTTTAAAAAATCACAAAAAACTTACCATTAAATTCCTTAATAGAAAGTGGGACATCTCCTCACTAAAATCACATATCGCACATAAAATAATTCCCAGAGGCTTGAGGGAAAGAGTGACCCCAGCAGGGCATCTACATACCCCAAGATTTCTCCAGCTTTGGAAACAAAGCTGTTTGGAACGTGGTCTAGCTATCCTTAACATGATAGTTGAGGAGGAACAGTTACAATTAGAAGAGATTAAAAGGGACATAGACACAAGTGTCCAATTACTTGAACCATATAAAGAGGACCCCCTATTCATCAAATCTAATGAACTTTTAAAGAAAGAGGTAGAAAAAACACAAAGAACCCTGAAGTCCACAAAACAAGAAAAATTCAAACAAAATCTAAAGGACTGGGAAAGTGGCGATGTATTTGACCCCAGTATACCTAGGGGCAGAAGTAGATCCCGTAGACGAAACCATAGAAAGAGGTCCAAAGTAACTCAATCAAGACACTCATCTACAGATAGTGAAACAGGAAATCTCGAAAGGACAGTTGCTTTTTTAGATACAGGGGGGGAGGTACCCAACAGCCCAAGTTCCAGAAAGGACCATGGGAGAACAGGAAGAATTCCTCCCCAAGACAAAAACGGAAGGCAAGGAAGAGAAAGAGATACAAAAGGAAGTCAGAGGGAACTAAGATCGTCCTCACGGAGGACTTAACTAAGGAGGGAAATATGAGTGAAACACAAAACATACATCTTTTAGGTACACAAGATAAAAAAGTGGTTAATCTATCAAACTTCCCTCTAAATCAGCATCATATATCACTTCTACAAAAAGGACTCTCTTTTTCACCTACAAGCTCAATGAGTGAATTTGAGGTGTTTAAAGATGTAAACCTATTCCTACGTAAGGTCATCTTTAGATATTGGCATTCTGACAAAGGGGAAGTCTATCCCAAGGACGAGAAAACTAGGGAGGAGAGGGAGGCCTTAGAGATACTTGTATCCCTACTGGAAGAAAATGATAATACTAGTCCCAGTGATGAAATCAATAGCGCTTCATCCATACCTCTGCGTCCCTCAAATTTATCTATTAGATCTCTTAAAATGCCATCCCTCTCGAAACATAAACAGATCCAGGCATTCTTGGAGCAGGTCCAAAGGGACCTATCCACACTTAACTGGGACTATCATGGAATAGACAACTTAAGCCCGGAGGAGAGAAAGGCCCTCAGAGAACTTAAGGAATCTAAGGACATTATCATTAAAAGTAGTGACAAAGGTGGAAATACAGTATTGCTATCACCGGATATGTACGAGACGGAAACTATGCGACTCTTAAATGATCAAACCACTTATAAGAAACTACCGTACAATCCTTTTCCTGAAATCATTGATACTTTAAATTTCAAATTAAGGATGGCCTGTGATAGCAACCTCCTTTCGAATAGGGAAACCAAGTATCTTTGCGTCAGCGAATTTAACACGCCAACTTTTTATATAATACCTAAACTACATAAATCGATTATGAACCCCCCAGGAAGGCCCATAGTCTCAGCGATTAAAGGACCACTGGAGAGAGTGGGTAAATTCGTTGACGCAATGATAAAAGAATTAGTGACTGATCTCCCCTCCTATGTACAGGACACACGTGATGTCCTAAGAAGGATCGACGGACTCAGGGTACCGACTGACACCTTGTTGGTGGGGATTGACGTAGAGTCCCTGTATACGTCGATCCCACATGAATGTGGACTCAGAGCGGTACAGCATTTCCTTGACTCAAAGTTCCCACAATTAGCCGCTCAGAATGAATTCATCGTAGACCTGTTACAGTTTATGCTGGATAACAACTGCTTCCAATTTCTTAATCAATACTACAGACAGATAAGGGGCACCTCCATGGGGGCACCATGGGCACCAGCGTATGCCTGTCTACACTTAGGGCTATGGGAACGGGAGCACGTTTATCCCTCGTCTGTTTACCTCAGCCACTGTGTCCTGTGGCTGAGGTATATAGACGACGTGATTATGTTATGGAGGGGCACCCCCCGGGAACTACAGTCCTTCATTGACGAATTGAATCTGAATGACCTAAATATCAAATTGACTTTTTCTTTTGATTCTTGTACCCTGCCATTTCTTGACCTGAAGATTCAGATCAATAATGACCAAATCTCCACAAAAACGTTCAGGAAGGATACAGCAGCCAATACTCTGCTTCTGGCTACAAGTCACCATCCGAGGTCCCTCATTCACGGAATCCCAGTGGGGCAATTTTTACGTACTAGACGCAATTGCTCAGAGGACAATACATTCCTCCAGGAATCCCGTGAACTATACGGGCGATTCCGTGAACGAGGATACTCACATGGATGTATCAGAAAAGCGAAAAAACGTGCGTACCTCACTGAACGATCATCTTTACTTTCTAAAAACAAACATGTCCAACAGCTTGACAAAGCCACCTCTCCCCCAATAAGGATTATCACTAAATATGGGACACAATGGGGGCAAGTGCGTAGAATACTTAATCGCCATTGGCATATCCTAGCTGAATCCCCTATATTGGGGAGAATAGTAGGCAGCAGACCGTTAATGACGGCAAGAAGGGCTTCAAATCTGAGAGACAACTTGGTCCACTCGGAATATACGAGAACAACCAGACGAAACTGGCTCACTAGCCTCCCTCCCCTTAGGGGTATGTTTCGATGTGGCAGATGCCACATCTGCAAATATGTAGACAAGACGGACAGATTTGCCAACTCGGACGGCACAAAACAGTTCAAAATCCATCATTTTATCAACTGTCGGTCAGTGAGGGTCATATATGTGCTCACATGCCCGTGTGGCCTTATGTATGTGGGCAAGACCAAAAGACAGCTTAGAGTCCGCGTTGGCGAACATGTCCAAAGCATATTAAATAAAGATGACGAGGGACCTTTATCACTGCACTTTTTGGAGAAACACAATGGAGACCCAAGTGGCCTTAAATGCAAAGGTATCTATAAATTGAATTTGCCCCCAAGAAGAGGTGATTTTGACAAAGTGTTATATCAAAAAGAAAAAATGTGGATATTCATGCTAAAAAGCATGCAGCCACGAGGCCTGAACAATGAGTGCAACTTATCTGTTTTTTTAGAACCATAAAGGGTAACTACTATTGCAAAGCCCCCCTTCCAACAAGGGGCTTGAGGATTTGAATGGGGATTCTTCATTTGATGGGACTAAACTAAGGGTCCCCATGACTGTAGTCTATCTGTACACAACCCCCTCGCATGGACCAATAGGGACTATTAGGGACCTGTTACTAAAAAACCCCCACGTAACTTCTATACACTTTATCAACTTGACATGTGTAGTTTCTTTAATCTGCATATATCAGCCATTTGTTCTATCCACCCTTTAGGGGTGTGCATGCACTAGATGTAGTGAGTGCCTCCGTGCGTTACAAAATTGCTACATATATCTTTGTATCCACATAATAGTGAAATGTAGCAACCTTTCCAGAATGGCTATATTTGCTAATTTAACATGATAGGATTACTTCCCAAGAAGCCCAATAATCTGGGTTCAGGATGGTATTGGGCGGGTGATTCCATAAACCCGGTGATTTCCTAGATCTATACGTAAAAGGGGACCATGGCCGGGAAATAGATGCCAGGAAACCCTGTTTGGCGTTTTTTGTCCTCTGTGGACATTGCGTGCGAGGTTTCCCTGGACCTGTATTGGAGTGGCCCGCACTGATCTACCTGTTCGGAAGGCAACCTATTTGGATAGATGATCAGTTTCTAGACGCATACATACACAGGGAATTGATTGGTGTTTTATTTGTTATGAACGACTATCCCCAGTCATCCATCCATGTATCCACCAGGCACTGTAGCAGCTTTCTATGGATGATCTGTGCCTGTCTATATATAAAAACAATTTTCCCTAAACAATCTGATATAATTTTATTTTACTTAAACTGTTGGAAGTTACTTTGGTCAGCTTAAATAGGAATCCAATTCCCCTAAAGAAAATCCCAACATCTGCAATAACCCCAGATACATAGGGGGTTAAACTCAGAATGTTCCTTTGCACTATGTATGACCATGCACGGGTGAATGATATCATGAATGATTAAAGCGCTGTGGACTGCTGACCAGTAGTAACCAATTGAATCTTGATTGGTATAACGATATATAACCTGTCTGACACACTAATGCGCATGCTCTGAAGAAGCTATCATTTAGCGAAACATGTAAGCATCATTAAGGTGATATCCACAAGAAGGTTCTACGGATGGCCACACACCTCTAACTGAACTACTCCCCGAACCTCTCTCCCCACTGACCGTGGAAAAGCATCAGAGCCTGACATCTGCGGCTCTCTCAGTGGGTATAGCACCTGTCATAGCATCAAGGAGACGATACTTGTATTACCAGCTGATGAGACTGACATCGCAAACTGTGGATGACTACTTCGAGACCAGTGGAAAGGGATCCCCCTGTCCAGCTTCAGTGACAGCGCTCTACAGCCCGCTATACATCTTTTAAATACCGATATCGGTATGCTGATCCCGCCGACACCTGGCATGATGTAACGCCTCCTGGTCCGCTCCAGCTTACGGTAAAATCAGACTTATCTCCAATATATTACATTGATGCTATTCTTTACATGCTGCACTACCCCACTGTTGGTTAATATTGAACTGATCAGATCACTGACATCTGGTTCTGCTTAAAGCCGCAATTGTCTTTAGCTAATCTCACGGAATCCATTTGGAACTGTTTCACCACACCTGCACTTTAAAATCTTTTTATGAGACTGCTTCAATAGTGAATAAAGAATCCATGATCGGGACTATCTATGATGATCCAATACGTGTATCACTACTACTGACAAATCCCATAATCATTGGATGAGTATTCAGACAGACTTGACAAGCGACTCTGATTGAATGGTGTATGTGGATGTGAGCATGAGAGGTTGATGAGATTTACTTGTAAATTGGTGGCCACCAACATTACCTTCAGACATTAGGTCTTTTTAATGTGTTCCGGGAATAAGGGTTGTTGTTTGACATTAGATTTATATGTATATGTTTAAACTTTGGATAGTTAATTAAATAAAGATTTATACCTTAGTACCGGTTTGTCCTTATAGAAGAGTTTCTTTGTGCCTAGCACGCAATTTTTTATGATTTAACAATAACTCAGAGGACAACCAAGTTCTGGCGTCTCTGATTTATAATCATTATCCGAGACGCCGGACTCAGACGGTACAATCTGGTTTAATCCCCATTAGAGGTTAGGGCCAATGTATGGCCATTTAGCTTCCCAGAGGGAGATCCGGTTTGGTATATAGGAGTAGTTGAGATATCCTTTTTTGCCTTTCTCTTCTTTTGATTACATGACATTCAGTGGGATTATACTTCCCTTCTAAAGGACTCCTCTCACTATCCACCAACCCATTTACTCCTGGGTCACTTTTAATACACAAAGAGGGACATTCTGAGTATACTCTTTATGATACATACATGAATCATAAGCGGGTACAAATTAGGGAAATTGTAGGGAATTATTGACCCTTTCCATTATCAGGTTGAGGATGGCATATCTATTGGATGAAGAAATTGACCTCGAAATTCAATCTGCATTTTTAGATGAAGCGACAGTGGCACATAGTGGTGGAGATGAAACCCTAAAAGGACTTTTAAAAAATCACAAAAAACTTACCATTAAATTCCTTAATAGAAAGTGGGACATCTCCTCACTAAAATCACATATCGCACATAAAATAATTCCCAGAGGCTTGAGGGAAAGAGTGACCCCAGCAGGGCATCTACATACCCCAAGATTTCTCCAGCTTTGGAAACAAAGCTGTTTGGAACGTGGTCTAGCTATCCTTAACATGATAGTTGAGGAGGAACAGTTACAATTAGAAGAGATTAAAAGGGACATAGACACAAGTGTCCAATTACTTGAACCATATAAAGAGGACCCCCTATTCATCAAATCTAATGAACTTTTAAAGAAAGAGGTAGAAAAAACACAAAGAACCCTGAAGTCCACAAAACAAGAAAAATTCAAACAAAATCTAAAGGACTGGGAAAGTGGCGATGTATTTGACCCCAGTATACCTAGGGGCAGAAGTAGATCCCGTAGACGAAACCATAGAAAGAGGTCCAAAGTAACTCAATCAAGACACTCATCTACAGATAGTGAAACAGGAAATCTCGAAAGGACAGTTGCTTTTTTAGATACAGGGGGGGAGGTACCCAACAGCCCAAGTTCCAGAAAGGACCATGGGAGAACAGGAAGAATTCCTCCCCAAGACAAAAACGGAAGGCAAGGAAGAGAAAGAGATACAAAAGGAAGTCAGAGGGAACTAAGATCGTCCTCACGGAGGACTTAACTAAGGAGGGAAATATGAGTGAAACACAAAACATACATCTTTTAGGTACACAAGATAAAAAAGTGGTTAATCTATCAAACTTCCCTCTAAATCAGCATCATATATCACTTCTACAAAAAGGACTCTCTTTTTCACCTACAAGCTCAATGAGTGAATTTGAGGTGTTTAAAGATGTAAACCTATTCCTACGTAAGGTCATCTTTAGATATTGGCATTCTGACAAAGGGGAAGTCTATCCCAAGGACGAGAAAACTAGGGAGGAGAGGGAGGCCTTAGAGATACTTGTATCCCTACTGGAAGAAAATGATAATACTAGTCCCAGTGATGAAATCAATAGCGCTTCATCCATACCTCTGCGTCCCTCAAATTTATCTATTAGATCTCTTAAAATGCCATCCCTCTCGAAACATAAACAGATCCAGGCATTCTTGGAGCAGGTCCAAAGGGACCTATCCACACTTAACTGGGACTATCATGGAATAGACAACTTAAGCCCGGAGGAGAGAAAGGCCCTTAGAGAACTTAAGGAATCTAAGGACATTATCATTAAAAGTAGTGACAAAGGTGGAAATACAGTATTGCTATCACCGGATATGTACGAGACGGAAACTATGCGACTCTTAAATGATCAAACCACTTATAAGAAACTACCGTACAATCCTTTTCCTGAAATCATTGATACTTTAAATTTCAAATTAAGGATGGCCTGTGATAGCAACCTCCTTTCGAATAGGGAAACCAAGTATCTTTGCGTCAGCGAATTTAACACGCCAACTTTTTATATAATACCTAAACTACATAAATCGATTATGAACCCCCCAGGAAGGCCCATAGTCTCAGCGATTAAAGGACCACTGGAGAGAGTGGGTAAATTCGTTGACGCAATGATAAAAGAATTAGTGACTGATCTCCCCTCCTATGTACAGGACACACGTGATGTCCTAAGAAGGATCGACGGACTCAGGGTACCGACTGACACCTTGTTGGTGGGGATTGACGTAGAGTCCCTGTATACGTCGATCCCACATGAATGTGGACTCAGAGCGGTACAGCATTTCCTTGACTCAAAGTTCCCACAATTAGCCGCTCAGAATGAATTCATCGTAGACCTGTTACAGTTTATGCTGGATAACAACTGCTTCCAATTTCTTAATCAATACTACAGACAGATAAGGGGCACCTCCATGGGGGCACCATGGGCACCAGCGTATGCCTGTCTACACTTAGGGCTATGGGAACGGGAGCACGTTTATCCCTCGTCTGTTTACCTCAGCCACTGTGTCCTGTGGCTGAGGTATATAGACGACGTGATTATGTTATGGAGGGGCACCCCCCGGGAACTACAGTCCTTCATTGACGAATTGAATCTGAATGACCTAAATATCAAATTGACTTTTTCTTTTGATTCTTGTACCCTGCCATTTCTTGACCTGAAGATTCAGATCAATAATGACCAAATCTCCACAAAAACGTTCAGGAAGGATACAGCAGCCAATACTCTGCTTCTGGCTACAAGTCACCATCCGAGGTCCCTCATTCACGGAATCCCAGTGGGGCAATTTTTACGTACTAGACGCAATTGCTCAGAGGACAATACATTCCTCCAGGAATCCCGTGAACTATACGGGCGATTCCGTGAACGAGGATACTCGCATGGATGTATCAGAAAAGCGAAAAAACGTGCGTACCTCACTGAACGATCATCTTTACTTTCTAAAAACAAACATGTCCAACAGCTTGACAAAGCCACCTCTCCCCCAATAAGGATTATCACTAAATATGGGACACAATGGGGGCAAGTGCGTAGAATACTTAATCGCCATTGGCATATCCTAGCTGAATCCCCTATATTGGGGAGAATAGTAGGCAGCAGACCGTTAATGACGGCAAGAAGGGCTTCAAATCTGAGAGACAACTTGGTCCACTCGGAATATACGAGAACAACCAGACGAAACTGGCTCACTAGCCTCCCTCCCCTTAGGGGTATGTTTCGATGTGGCAGATGCCACATCTGCAAATATGTAGACAAGACGGACAGATTTGCCAACTCGGACGGCACAAAACAGTTCAAAATCCATCATTTTATCAACTGTCGGTCAGTGAGGGTCATATATGTGCTCACATGCCCGTGTGGCCTTATGTATGTGGGCAAGACCAAAAGACAGCTTAGAGTCCGCGTTGGCGAACATGTCCAAAGCATATTAAATAAAGATGACGAGGGACCTTTATCACTGCACTTTTTGGAGAAACACAATGGAGACCCAAGTGGCCTTAAATGCAAAGGTATCTATAAATTGAATTTGCCCCCAAGAAGAGGTGATTTTGACAAAGTGTTATATCAAAAAGAAAAAATGTGGATATTCATGCTAAAAAGCATGCAGCCACGAGGCCTGAACAATGAGTGCAACTTATCTGTTTTTTTAGAACCATAAAGGGTAACTACTATTGCAAAGCCCCCCTTCCAACAAGGGGCTTGAGGATTTGAATGGGGATTCTTCATTTGATGGGACTAAACTAAGGGTCCCCATGACTGTAGTCTATCTGTACACAACCCCCTCGCATGGACCAATAGGGACTATTAGGGACCTGTTACTAAAAAACCCCCACGTAACTTCTATACACTTTATCAACTTGACATGTGTAGTTTCTTTAATCTGCATATATCAGCCATTTGTTCTATCCACCCTTTAGGGGTGTGCATGCACTAGATGTAGTGAGTGCCTCCGTGCGTTACAAAATTGCTACATATATCTTTGTATCCACATAATAGTGAAATGTAGCAACCTTTCCAGAATGGCTATATTTGCTAATTTAACATGATAGGATTACTTCCCAAGAAGCCCAATAATCTGGGTTCAGGATGGTATTGGGCGGGTGATTCCATAAACCCGGTGATTTCCTAGATCTATACGTAAAAGGGGACCATGGCCGGGAAATAGATGCCAGGAAACCCTGTTTGGCGTTTTTTGTCCTCTGTGGACATTGCGTGCGAGGTTTCCCTGGACCTGTATTGGAGTGGCCCGCACTGATCTACCTGTTCGGAAGGCAACCTATTTGGATAGATGATCAGTTTCTAGACGCATACATACACAGGGAATTGATTGGTGTTTTATTTGTTATGAACGACTATCCCCAGTCATCCATCCATGTATCCACCAGGCACTGTAGCAGCTTTCTATGGATGATCTGTGCCTGTCTATATATAAAAACAATTTTCCCTAAACAATCTGATATAATTTTATTTTACTTAAACTGTTGGAAGTTACTTTGGTCAGCTTAAATAGGAATCCAATTCCCCTAAAGAAAATCCCAACATCTGCAATAACCCCAGATACATAGGGGGTTAAACTCAGAATGTTCCTTTGCACTATGTATGACCATGCACGGGTGAATGATATCATGAATGATTAAAGCGCTGTGGACTGCTGACCAGTAGTAACCAATTGAATCTTGATTGGTATAACGATATATAACCTGTCTGACACACTAATGCGCATGCTCTGAAGAAGCTATCATTTAGCGAAACATGTAAGCATCATTAAGGTGATATCCACAAGAAGGTTCTACGGATGGCCACACACCTCTAACTGAACTACTCCCCGAACCTCTCTCCCCACTGACCGTGGAAAAGCATCAGAGCCTGACATCTGCGGCTCTCTCAGTGGGTATAGCACCTGTCATAGCATCAAGGAGACGATACTTGTATTACCAGCTGATGAGACTGACATCGCAAACTGTGGATGACTACTTCGAGACCAGTGGAAAGGGATCCCCCTGTCCAGCTTCAGTGACAGCGCTCTACAGCCCGCTATACATCTTTTAAATACCGACATCGGTATGCTGATCCCGCTGACACCTGGCATGATGTAACGCCTCCTGGTCCGCTCCAGCTTACGGTAAAATCAGACTTATCTCCAATATATTACATTGATGCTATTCTTTACATGCTGCACTACCCCACTGTTGGTTAATATTGAACTGATCAGATCACTGACATCTGGTTCTGCTTAAAGCCGCAATTGTCTTTAGCTAATCTCACGGAATCCATTTGGAACTGTTTCACCACACCTGCACTTTAAAATCTTTTTATGAGACTGCTTCAATAGTGAATAAAGAATCCATGATCGGGACTATCTATGATGATCCAATACGTGTATCACTACTACTGACAAATCCCATAATCATTGGATGAGTATTCAGACAGACTTGACAAGCGACTCTGATTGAATGGTGTATGTGGATGTGAGCATGAGAGGTTGATGAGATTTACTTGTAAATTGGTGGCCACCAACATTACCTTCAGACATTAGGTCTTTTTAATGTGTTCCGGGAATAAGGGTTGTTGTTTGACATTAGATTTATATGTATATGTTTAAACTTTGGATAGTTAATTAAATAAAGATTTATACCTTAGTACCGGTTTGTCCTTATAGAAGAGTTTCTTTGTGCCTAGCACGCAATTTTTTATGATACCCTGACCTTCTGCCTGTTTAAAGACCATTCTCTTGTCTGCTGGATACCCTGACCCTCTGCCTGTTTAACGACCACTCTCTTGTCTGCTGGATACCCTGACCCTCTGCCTGTTTAACGACCACTCTCTTGTCTGCTGGATACCCTGACCCTCTGCCTGTTAAAAGAATCACTCCTTGTCTGCCGGATACCCTGACCTCTGCCTGTGTATACAACCATACTCTCCACTGAGCTGAGCTGACACCCCCTGATCTCCTCAGCCATAAGGACTTCCTACTTGTCAGTTGGATATCTCTTAACCTTTGCTCCTTGCACTATTAGGCACACCAGTCCTGCACGGCTCCGCCAGGAGGCTTCCCCACCATCCAAGCGATCCTGAGCCTTCTCTCAGCTGTTACCGGAAACCCGTGCCTTCGCGTGCTTCCGATCCCCTGTCTCATCCTCGGGGGTTCGGGTGCGCGTGGTCGTAAGGGTGAGCCACTCTCGGCATCTCGGCCTCGGTGAGTATTGACGTGACAGTACAAACCAGCCAGATGTCCGAGGCAGACAGAGCGCGCTCTCCCTTGGAGATCCTGTGCCAACAGGTCTCCACCTTGGCAGATTCAGTGCAGAGGCTACAGGAGGGATACACGCAAATCGATAGCCGTCTCCAGCAACTGACGGGGCCACCCCCTTCTGCCACCGCAGCTCCCGTACCTAGCAATGAAGGCCCGCTTCCTCAGGCGGCTGCCAGTCCTACAGTCGTAATGGCACTTCCGGAACCTAGGGTCCCCACACCGGAACGGTTCTCATGGGACCGTAAAAAGTTCCGAGCTTTTAAGAACGCATGCACCCTCTACTTTGCGCTGCAACCCCGAACCTTCGCATCAGAAGTGGTCAAGGTGGGATTTGCGATTTCTTTGCTGTCAGAAGAACCTCAGGCTTGGGCACATGGTCTGATGGAATCAGGGAGTCCGGTGCTTAATACTATCGACACGTTCTTCGAAAGTATGTCACAGCTTTATGATGACCCACAGCGTATGGCTACCGTCGAAGCTATCCTGCACCACCTAGTTCAGGGAAGGAGACCAATTGAGGATTACACGGTGGAATTCCGTAAATGGGTGGCCGACACTAACTGGAATGAGCCAGCCCTACGCTATCAGTACCGCCAAGGCCTGTCAGAGCTCCTCAAGGATGAGTTGGCGAGGATGGAAACCCCCGCATCTTTAGAGGAGTTAATTCAGGCAGCCACCAAATTAGATAGGCGCCTGAGGGAACGTCAGTCAGAACGATTCCACAACCCCCGCCCTGCGTGGACGACCTCTAGACTCCAACCCATTCCAATATCATCACCCATAACAGCTGGGCCTACTACGCTTCCCGATTCCGAACCTATGCAGCTTGGTTTGGTACGACCACCACTAACCTCAGAAGAGAGACAACGTAGACGGCAATCCAACTTGTGTCTCTATTGCGGGGGAGCCGGTCACTTCCTGCGCAACTGCCCGATAAGGCCTAGTAAGTTCTTTCAGCCCAAAACAATGACTTATCAAGATAACAATACCTCTAAGTCTTACGTCATGTTGTTTATCTCGTTACAGCTACCGGAAGGGGAGTCCCGCCTGCCGGCGATCATTGGCTCGGGTGCGTGTAGCTGCTTTATGGACGTTGCCTTGGCCCGGAACCTGCATGTGCCCTTACAAACCAAAACGCAACACCTACAGGTCCACTTGGCTGATGGGTCTCTTCCCAGCTCAGGCCCAATCACCCAAGAGACTCGACGTATTCTAGCAACTACCAATTCGGGACACCAAGAGCTCCTACGGCTGGACCTTATTCATTCTCCCATGTTCCCAGTCATTTTAGGCCTACCCTGGCTACCGGCCCATGATCCTTTGATTCAATGGAGTTCTAAGGTGGTCTCATTTCCCTCTTCTTACTGTTCTCAACACTGCCGCCCTTCGAAACCCAAGATCTGTGCTACGATCTCAGCTCCTTCAGTTAACCTCCAACATGTCCCTCAGGAGTATCATGAATTCTAGGAGGTCTTCAGCAAACAAATGGCCGATTGCCTCCCACCACATCGACCGTACGACTGCCCAATCGACCTCCTGCCAGGATCAGAGATTCCTTTTGGTCGCATATTTCCTCTTTCAGAAACGGAGCTGGAGGCTCTCAAACAATATATTGACGAGAATCTGGAAAAGGGGTTCATCCGTCCCTCATCTTCACCTGCCGGAGCGGGTATCTTCTTTGTCGGGAAGAAGGACGGTTCCCTTAGACCCTGTGTAGATTACCGGCAGTTAAATAACATCACCATCAAGAATCGATACCCTTTACCGCTCATCCCAGAGTTGTTCCAACGTTTTCGGTCAGCTAGAGTCTTTTCCAAATTAGATCTCCGGGGGGCATACAACCTTATCAGAATTAGGACCGGAGACGAATGGAAGACGGCCTTCAGATCCAGGTTCGGGCACTTTGAATACTTGGTGATGCCCTTCGGGCTCTGTAACGCTCCGGCCACTTTTCAACACCTGGTGAATGACATTTTCCGCAAATACCTAGATGATTTCCTTGTGGTCTACTTGGATGATATCCTAATTTTCTCCTCTACACTTGAACTTCACAGGGGTCACGTCAGGACAGTTCTGGCCATTCTGAGACAACACAAACTCTACCTAAAAATGGAGAAGTGTGAGTTTGAAAAATCAGTCGTGCAATTCTTGGGGTTCATCATTTCGGCAAATGGGGTAGAGATGGATCCTCAAAAGATACAGGCTATTCAGGAGTGGCCAGCTCCTTCTGACAAAAAGGGGGTCCAACACTTTATAGGATTTGCTAACTTCTACCGGAAATTCATCGTTGGATTCTCCACCATAGTGGCACCCATCACTCAATTAACCCGCCGGCATGGTTCATTCCAGTGGTCCCAAGCAGCACAGGGAGCTTTCGTGAAACTAAAGGATCTGTTCAGTTCCGCTCCCATTCTCCGGCATCCTGATCCTTCTCAACCGTTCGTACTGAAAGTGGATGCATCAGAAATAGCCACAGGAGCAATCCTTTCTCAAAGACAAGGACCTAAAGCCATCTTACATCCAGTTGCATTTGCTTCCCGTAAACTCAGTGCGGCAGAATTAAATTATGATGTAGGTGACAGGGAGCTGCTGGCCATAAAATTTGCCCTGGAGGAATGGAGGTACTTACTTGAGGGGGCACTCCATACAGTGATGATCTTCATGGATCACAAGAACCTTGAATACCTCCGAACAGCAAAACGCCTCAAACCCAGACAAGCTCGTTGGGCCTTGTTCTTTTCGCGCTTCAATTTCCACATCTCTTACAGACCTGGTATAAAGAATGGGAAAGCAGATGCCCTTTGCTGGATGTTCTCAGCAGACCTCCAGACTTCAGAACCAAGCACAATTCTTGCACCTCAAAATTTCCTTGGATTGACACAGACAGACTAAATGTCCTCTATCAAGAGGTCGTCCAATACATGTACGGATCCAGAGGTACAATCCCTGAGGAAAGACGAAGGTCTCTTTTGGATCCGGGGCAAAATTTTCGTACCTCAACAGACTCGGTTAACAGCCCTCAAGATGTGCCACGACCATAAATTGGCCGGCCACTTCGGAGTTAGGAAGACGGCTGACCTGATCTCTCGCTCTTTCTGGTGGCCGGGTTGGAGACGGGATTGCAGGGAGTATGTGGCCTCTTGTCTCCTGTGTCAACGTAACAAGGGCCAAAACACCAGATCCTGGGGTTTACTTAAACCACTACCTATTCCAGAACGACCATGGTCCGACGTATCTGTAGATTTCATTGTGGACCTACCGGCCTCAGAAGGCTACACTACTATTTTTGTTGTGGTCGACCGTCTGTCCAAAATGGCCCACTTTCTGCCTATAGTAGGTACTCCTTCCGCAGTAGAGACAGCCAATGTTTTCCTGAAAGAGGTCATAAGACTTCACGGTGTACCAAGGAGTATAGTGTCTGACAGAGGCGTGCAATTCACGTCCAAATTCTGGAAGGAACTCTGTAAAGCCCTGGATATTAAAGTGTGCCTCTCGTCAGCCTACCACCCTCAGAGCAATGGCCAAACGGAGAGAACAAATCAAACCTTAGAGCAGTATCTCCGTTGCTTCTGTTTGGGATCCCAGGATGATTGGGCAAAACTCCTTCCATACGCAGAGTTTGCGTACAACAACTCAGTTCACGCGGCTACCAACCAAACGCCCTTCTGGGCCAACTGCGGATTCCATCCCACGTTTCTGTCTAAGGACATTTCTGAAATAACAGTCCCTGCAGTGCAGGACAGAATAACATCCTTGCAAACTAACTTCCAAGAAACCCAAAACATGCTACAAAGAGCTCAAAGGGCCTACAAGGAGCAGTATGACCGAGGTAGGAAGGAGAACCCAACATTTAACATAGGGGAAGAAGTTTGGTTGTCCACCTCTAATCTCAAGCTACAGTTGCCATCCTGAAAATTGGGACCTAAATTCATTGGCCCTTTTCCTATCAAAAGGATCATCAAGCCTGTGGCCATGGATCTAGTTCTGCCTAAAACATACAAGATCCATCCTGTCTTCCACGTATCTCTGTTGAAGCCTGTGGTATCCAGTCCGTTTCCAGAAAGAGGAGAGGTTCCTCCCCCACCAATCAGGGTGGACGGGGAGAATGAGTTTGAGGTGGAGGCTATCCTGGGTTGTAGAAAGAAGGGCAGGCAGCTACAGTACCTGATCCAATGGAAAGGATACCCACCTGAGGACAATTCATGGGAGCCTGCGAAGAATCTACATGCTCCTCGCCTAATTCAAACCTTTCATCGAAACCATCCGGAGTTGATGTCTAGCCTGGGCGTCCAGTGTCCACCCTTAGGAGGGGGGCACTGTCACGAAGGACAAGTCGCCTCCGTTCGCCGGGCTGCGGGGCGCATGCGCAGTGGGCTGGTATTGAGACGTGCACCCATTCGTGGCCTGATGGTGCGGCGCGCACGGGTGCACGGCGGTCCACGTGTGCGCGCCGTCGCCCGTGCGGGTGCCCGGTAGCGCGTCACGCTGACGCGCTCACCGGGAGGCTACTTGAGACGACACCAGCACCCAGTCGGGTTGCTGGTTTGTCGTCAGCTGTACCCTGAATTGCGCTTTGATTCCTGTTTCCTGATTCACAGTTAAACCGATCCCTGCTTGTTTAAACGACCACTCTTTGCCTGCTGGATACCCTGACCTTCTGCCTGTTTAAAGACCATTCTCTTGTCTGCTGGATACCCTGACCCTCTGCCTGTTTAACGACCACTCTCTTGTCTGCTGGATACCCTGACCCTCTGCCTGTTTAACGACCACTCTCTTGTCTGCTGGATACCCTGACCCTCTGCCTGTTAAAAGGATCACTCCTTGTCTGCCGGATACCCTGACCTCTGCCTGTGTATACAACCATACTCTCCGCTGAGCTGACACCCCCTGATTTCCTCAGCCATAAGGACTTCCTACTTGTCAGTTGGATATCTCTTAACCTTTGCTCCTTGCACTATTAGGCACACCGGTCCTGCACGGCTCCGCCAGGAGGCTTCCCCACCATCCAAGCGATCCTGAGCCTTTTCTCAGCTGTTACCGGAAACCCGTGCCTCCGCGTGCTTCCGATCCCCTGTCTCATCCTCGGGGGTTCGGGTGCGCGTGGTCATAAGGGCGAGCCACTCTCGGCATCTCGGCCTCGGTGAGTATTGACGTGACAATATGTCT
This sequence comes from Lithobates septentrionalis, assembly GCA_037952835.1. Lineage (NCBI taxonomy): Eukaryota > Metazoa > Chordata > Amphibia > Anura > Ranidae > Lithobates > Lithobates septentrionalis. The sequence goes on from JBBDGP010002826.1 coordinate 21,036, forward strand.
GGTCAAGCATGTGGTGCCCAAGTGGGAGATGTTTTGGCCACGCAAGATACGCTTGAGACATATGTTGCAAATAGCAGCGGTGCGATCTGATGCACTCGTCTCAAAAAAGGCCCACACCAAAGAACTTTTGGAATAACGCGCAGAGACAGCAGCGCCCTGCATATGCGGAGCTCTGCGGTGTGATGCAGTCAATGTGCTGCCCTTAGGCTGGCCCCTGTGCCTCCTCCTCCTCTCTCCTATCAGGCACCAACGTGGAGTCAGTGACCTCACCATTCCCTCCCTCCTCATCACTGGAGCAAACCTGGCAATATGCTGCAGCTGGGGGAACATGACTACCAGATTGCTGTCCTTCTTGGGCACCCCCTCTCTCAGGGCTCATGTTACTGCCTTCCTCTAGCTGGGTACCATCATCGGAGCCTTTAAAAATGCTGGGTATCCTCCTGGAGCATGTACCCAACACTGTGGTCAAACAGTTCGGGGGACTCCTCAGGAGGACATGGTGGGGCCAGGGAAGGAGTGACTGATGCCATTGAGCCGAGGGAAGAGGCCGCGTTGGCAGTTGCTTTGCCAGACAAAGAACCCTGAGGCTGGGTGAGAGAGGATAAGGACGGCTTGGTTATCCACTCTACCAAGTCTTCGACATGTTGCGGCTCAACATGGCCAGCTGCCGAATAAAAAGACAAGCGTGTCGCAGGACGCAGTACACTAACTGTAAATACTGCAGCTGCCTGCCTGTGGTACTAATAGGATCAGAAGAACACCACCGATTTTCTTCAGGTAGCTTTAGGTTCACACTGTGCAGAGGACACAGTACACTAACTGTAAATACTGCAGCTGCCTGCCTGTGGTACTAATAGGATCAGAAGAACACTACCAATTTTCTTTAGGTAGCTTTAGGTGCACACTGTGCAGAGGACACAGTACACTAACTGCAAATACTGTAGCTGCCTGCCTGTGGTATTAATTGGATCAGAACAACAGCAATTGTCTTCAGGTAGCTTTAGGTGCACACTGTGCAGAGGATGCACTACACTAACTGTAAATACTGCAGCTGCCTGCCTGTGGTACTAATAGGATCAGAAGAACTCCAGCAATTTTCTTCAGGTAGCTGTAAACACTGTAAAAACACCTGCCTCAAAGAAAAAAAGAGAAGAAAAACAAAAGGGGATTCTCAACTGCTCCTAAATACCGATCCGATAATCCCCCTTTAGAACATACTGGCCATATCTTGGCCTGAACCTGTAATGGGGATTTCTAAACGGTTCCACCGTCTAAACCAAGTATCTCAGATGATAGATAGCAATCCAGAGACACTAGGATTTAGTAGTCCTCTGAGTTATGATTAAATCCAAAAGAAAGACGTGACAAGCACAAAGGAACTCTTCTATGAGGACAATTCAGTGATATAGCTACAAATCTTTATTGAAGACTATCCAAAAGTAAAATTCCATATATAAATGACTGTTAAACTACAACCCTATTCCCAGTACACATTAAAAGACCTAAAGTCTGGAGGAGGAAAGGTGGCCACCATTTTCTAAATCACCTCATACAACTCTCATTCTCACACACTCACATACACCAATAGATATTGATTGGTCATACAATCTGCTTCGATTGAAGGTGAAGTCATCAGGTGATCAATGGAAATTAGTCAATCATGATTGGCATAGTCTTCTAGTGACTGACATATCCGATCACCAATAGTTTAACCACAGATGTAACAATCTTATAATATTTGTAAAGTGCAGGTGTGATGTAGCATTTCCTTTTCTTTTCAGTAAAACCAGCTTGTGACAATTGCAGCCTCCGTTTCACACTGTGAATATTGTCTATTCAGAATGATTCAGTAGTAAATAGCACCTGCCTGCCTGTCAGTAGGAAGAGAATAACAGGAACAGATCTAGCTAAACTGAATACAGTGTATATATGTGTGTATGTATATATATATTGATTTTTGGAGGAGAACCGCACCCACCCAACGTTAAGTTCAGTGCCAGCAAACAGGTCTTCCCACCGACCTTATATATAAAGAAGAAAATCCGAAAGGTTATTGCACATATATATATATACATATATTTATGGTTGGAGCCCTATGTCCGATATGTACATAGATAACACTTATAGTAAAGATAAGACTTACCATCGGAAATAGACCTGAAAGTGTGGACTTACCATATGAAATGGACCTGAAAGTGTGCCTTGGTCTAATGGCCGGTATGCCAAAATAAGGGGGCATACCCTGGTTTAAGAAATGATTATTCTGTAAGAGAAATGAATGAAATGAATAGTTTGAGAAATGCTGTGAAATGGGGATGGGAGGGTGGGTATCGCGCACAGGAAACCGACAAGCACCACAGGTGAGCGGGCTGCTTAAGTACCCCCCGGGCTCCTCCCATAAATTCAGGCCACCATACTGGCCTTCCTACTTATGGTTGGAGCTCTATGTCCGATATGTACATAGATAACACTTATAGTAAAGATAAGACTTACCATCGGAAATAGACCTGAAAGTGTGGACTTACCATATGAAATGGACCTGAAAGTGTGCCTTGGTCTAATGGCCGGTATGCCAAAATAAGGGGGCAAAAACATTCAGGTAGGGTTATAATTTTATTGGTTTTCAGTTATTTATTGAGCCAATTTGGAGAATGCCTGTGCCATCTCTGTTTGTGGATTGGGGATATACCGGGCGAAGCAGGCTGATTTCCACCTGCCTAGTCTTTTGATGATGTGGTCTGGCACCCCGTGGCGGGACGCCGCGGAGGCTGCTCCGATGCAGAAAGAGTGTCCGGAATACTGACTAGGGTTAAGGTGAAGGTTGCGGAGAAGTATCCTTATGTGTTTCACAAACTGAGAGGCGTTTAAGGGTTTAACTGGGAATGGTAGAAGGGGACTGCTGTCTGGTTGCTCAGGCAGGAGTGACAGGAGTCGGTTGAGTACAGCGACTGGACACCAGCTGTTGTTGGTTTTGTAGAGGTGAATGTTCACTCCTGAGCCCGTTTGCTGGGTTTTAGAGACCTCGAGGTGCAGGATAAAGTGGTCTTGGTATCGAAGCAAGTGTCGTCTGCATAGTACTTGGTCTGTGGGTTTGTTAGAGGTGAATTCGCCAGGCCGCAAGAACCCATAGTAAGCTAAATATATGGCTGCTTGTAAGACCGTGCTGGGGAGCAGACCGAATGGCGAAGTAGCCAGAATAGTTGACATGTCCCTAAAGATGGGCCCCGTAATGGGCAAGCGCTTAGTGCTGATGACTGGTTGTTGTTTCTGAATTCCCCTTAGAATGGCTCGTATAGCGTGAGATGAGAAGAGTGACGATTTCGTGGGGTCTTCAAGCGCCATGAAATGTTGAATGCCGGCTAGGTATAGCCGGATGGTATTGTAGGATAAGGCCAGCTGCGTGTGGCAGTGTGCAGTGAAGGCCAGTACCTGTTTGATATCTGTTGGTCCTTTGCGGCAGGACGTGAGGAATTTATTAAAGGCCTTCCAGGCTGTCTGGTAGGCTTTGAGTGTGTTGTGGGAGAGGGAATGATTTATGAGTTGCATAGCTCCGTGTAGATGTTGAACTAGTCCAGGGTCAGTTGTGACCAGACAGGGATAGGGGCCGACATTGGATCGGCATTGGGAACCTGTTTGAAAAAGGAGGGATAATTGAAACGTGACAGTGCGTCAGCTGCTGAGTTGTATCTGCCGGGAATAAATGCACAGTGTATATTGAACTGATGCTGTAAAGACAGTTGTACCAACCTGCGCAGGAAGGACATGACTGCTAGGGACTTGGACCTGCCTCTGTTGATGATGTCTGCCATGGCCTGGTTGTCGGTGGTGAAGACTACGGTTTGTCCTGTCCAGTGGTGGCCCCAGAGTTGTGCGGCTGCCACTATGGGATAAAGCTCAAAGAGGGCAGATGTTTGGGAAAAGCCGGGTATCAACAGTATCTGTTGAGGCCAGGGTCCTGAAAACCAATGATGGCCAAAAATTGCCGCGAAACCTGTGGAGGCTGCAGCGTCCGTCACCACCTGGGGCGAATGGACCGAAACCATAGGTATAAATAGAGATATGCCATTCCAGGCGGACAAGAATTCCTCCCACATAGATAGGTCCGCTATGGCTGCGGAGTCTAATTTCAAAATCTGATCAGGGTCTTGAGTTTCTGACAGAAATCTGAGCAGGCGTGATACAAATGTGCGGCCTTGTGGGATAATTCGCATAGCGAAGTTGAGCATACCCAGGAGAGACTGCAACTGTTTTTTGGTACAGCCCTTGGTGTGTGTAAACTCGTGAAGGACTGCCCTAATGCGTGTTAGTTTGTCGGGGGGGAGACTGGCTTGCATTGCGCAGGTATCCAAGCTGACCCCGAGAAAGGTGATGATGTTTGCTGGGCCATCGACTTTGTGCTCAGCGATAGGAACATTGAGGTTTCCAAAAATTACTCTAAGTTTGTCGAGATCTCCTGGGGGCTTGCTGGGCGGTTCTATCAGTAGGAAGTCATCCAGATAATGGATGACTTCATGGCATTGACCCTTATGTAATAGTATCCAAACAAGGGACTGAGCGAACGTGTCGAAGAGCCACGGGCTACTCTTCGAACCGAAGGTGAGTTTCGTAGCAAAATAATATGCTTCCTTCCATTTGATGCCATGCCAGCACCAAAGGGATGGGTGGATGGGCAGGAGCTTGAAAGCATCCGAGATGTCGGCTTTGGAGAGCCAGGCACCTGTGCCTGCTTTGATGATCGCTTGTATTGCCATGTCGACGGAGGAATATTTTAGGGAAAACTCTTCGGAGGGGATCAGGGAATTGAGACTGGGTATGTGGAAAGAATGAGGCGCAGACAGGTCGTACACCAAACGCAATTTATTTGAGAACTTGCCCTTGACAAGCCCAATAGGGCTGACTCTCCATGTGCTGAAAGGGGGGCAAGTGAAAGGGCCTATCACGTAGTCCCGATCTACCTCTGCTTGTAAGAGCTGATCTATGGCTTGTTCGTCAATGGCTGCCGAACGAAGATTGGCACATTCGTGAGTACTGTGGGGTAGTGAAATGAGGCCGGTGTGAAAGCCTGCTGTGAAGCCTTGGATAAGGTAGGTGGCCAGGGAAGGGGTGGGATGTGAAGTGAGATACAGTCCTAACCATAAGAGGTTGATCCGGCTTAGTCATGCCCTCTTGTGTTGCTTGACTTCACACAAATTCCTAGGGTGTGCTCCTTGGCATAAGGTGCAGATGTGAAGTAGACGGCACTGGCTGAAGTTGCAGGACCCATAGTTGAAGTTGTTACAGATGGCTGCCCCTCCCACGGTTCGGACTGGGCGTCCGAGTTTGTCCACCTGAGGCGTTGGTTCAGGGATCGACTGACCCTGTACTGTACCTGAGGTAGAGGGGAACCCGAAGGGCCGTCTGATCGCCGTATTGGCGCACCAGGTGGCAGTGTGGGTGGAAGACTGGCAAATCGCACACAGAGGTGAGCGTAAGCCGGCAAAGTGGCGGCAGAAGAGCTCTGTGTCCATGAGACTCCAATCTGTCGTAGTCTGGAATTGTAGGAATCTGGCGGCGGCCTTGGCTGAAAAGGAACGATGATAATCGTAAAAGGCAAAACCTCCATACTTGTGGCCCAAGTCTACCACAGTATGGAGATACAAGTCCAGCTCTTCCCGCCTGCTAGGGGTGGCTGAGCACAGAACATCTCTGAGCATGCCAAAGGCCAAGGTAAACTCTGGGACTGATAGCTTGCGGTTCAACCTGGGGTCTTTGGCTTTAAGGACCACCGATATGTCGCCCCAGGAGTAGGCCTTATTTTCTGCCAAATCATGCACTGAAATAAGGAGAGAGGCCAGGTTGACGTCCTTGCCGTCCAAAATGTCCTTCCTGATACTGGTTGGGACCAGATGGGAGGGGTAGACAATGGCGCTCGAGCCTGAGGTACCTGCAGGAAGAGGTGTCAAGGTTTGAGTTGCAGTTGGGTCGGGGACAGCCGTGGCCGGTCGGGCCTCCAGAAGTGCAACCCTGGTTTGGACGTCTGCAACTGAGGTGGATAGAGATGACACCATCGTGTGTAATTGCGAGATGGCCGATGATATGGACTGGAGGGATGCCTGTTGGGTACTGGGTCCTGCTGCTGGTGGGGGAAAGAGGAGTTTGAAGAGCTCGCCTTTCCTCGCTGTGGCGGGGAAGGGGACACCTCTGCGTCTGAGCTCTGCCGTCAGTTTGGGGATAGTCCATCCCCTGAGGGATTGCACGCTGCCGCTTTCTGAGACCGGAGAAGGTGACAGAGGGGCCGTGAAGTCTTCGCTGCCAGCCTGGGACATGGTTGCTCTGGTGAGGATCTCTCGAGCTTTATTTCCTGGTTGACTGTAACCTATTGGGGGTGACATGAATTTCAAGTTTTTCCTTTGATCCGCTGAGTCATACTTACCCGACTTATTCTCCCATTCCTTTTTTTTTTTTTTTTTTAATTACCTGGGGAGATATCGTCCAACCTGGTTCAGGGTGGACCTACTGAACTTTGACTGACCTGAGGAAAATGAAAAGGTGACAATTCGTGAAGGGATTGCTAACTAACTTGAAGCAACGATTTGTATGGTGCTTGCAATCTTGTGACAATGAAATGATTCGAAATGTTTGCCTTGATTATGAAATGAATGAACTCCATGACAGAGGTCCGGCCTGGTCGTGTCATGATTTATTCGACCGTGAACCGGGCTCTGGAGCATGTATTGAAATGAGGCAACTGAAAACATTGGTGCTCCCGGGACGAATCGGTGCCTGTTTGATGCATCTGGATTCGAATCGGAGCGCAGTATGAAATGAAATGAGAGAAATGATTATTTTGACCGAGGCTCGAATTGGTTGTGCCGTGTTTGCGACTGGCAACTAACCGAGCTCTGGTATAGGTATGAAATGCGATCGGAACCAGCGATGCATTCCGTGACGAATCGGTGCACCTCAGATGCGACTGGTTTCGAAACGGTGATGCGTTGTGGGAGTGAAATGGTAGTAATTGCATGACAGAGATATGGATCAATCCCCCGATGTCTGCGACTAGCTATGATCCGGACTCTGGAGCATGTATCAGAAATGAGGCCGAGCCCTGGGGCACGCCGTAATGAATCGGTGCATCTGAGATGCGACTGGATTCGAAAACGGAGCGCGGTAAGTGAGGATGTAACATATCGTTTACCATGACGGAGGCTCGAATCGGTCGTGCTGTTGTAGCGACTGACTGCGAATCGGACTCCGGAGCATGTACTGAAATGAGGCCAATCCTGGGCACGCCGAGACGAATCGGTGCATTTCCATGCGACTGAATTCATGTCGGAACGTGATACGTGGAAATGAAATGATAACCATGACAGAGGTACAAATGACTGATAAAACGTAACTCTGGAGCATGTATAGAAATGAGGCCAATCCTGGGGCACGCCGAGACGAATCGGTGCATTTTCATGCGACTGAATTCATGTCAGAACGTGATACGTGGAAATGAAATGATAACCATGACAGAGGTACGAATGACTGATAAAACGTAACTCTGGAGCATGTATAGAAATGAGGCCAATCCTGGGGCACGCCGAGACGAATCGGTGCATTTTCATGCGACTGAATTCATGTCGGAACGTGATACGTGGAAATGAAATGATAATCATGACAGAGGTACAATTGACTGACAATAACGTAACTCTGGAGCATGTATAGAAATGAGGCCGTAATAACTGGGGCACACCGGAACGAATCGGCGCATCTTTTGGTGCGACTGGATTCGAATCGGAGCGCGGTAGGTGACTGAAATGAGAAATGATTTGAAATGTCAGAAATGAGTTTAGAAATGTTTCAGAAATGAGAAATGATTGGTATCGAACTAACTTGATTTGATAATTTGCAAATTGCGACTGGCTATGGCTGTCTACCGATACCGACATGCTAGAAATGAAGCGACGTCTGCGTCGCAGTGCTGTCGAAATGGTAACATATCGAAAGTACGAGCGATATACATTGCAGTTTGTGAGATGCGAGTGAAACGAAAATTTGAAATCACGGTTTAGTATCATGATATGAAAACGAAAAGTCCGACGGGACCTTACCTGCGACAGCCAAGCCAGACGCGTGGTACAAACTACGAACGAAAAACGCGGACTTCGAAAGTTTTGAGTGCGGAGTATCGAATACGGGAACTTGCGAGGCAAGAACTTGCGGACGCTGGTATATCGAATAGTCGGCCTAGTGACGTATATCGCGCACAGGAAACCGACAAGCACCACAGGTGAGCGGGCTGCTTAAGTACCCCCCGGGCTCCTCCCATAAATTCAGGCCACCATACTGGCCTTCCTACATATATATATATATATATATATACACATACATATATATTTATACATACATATACATATATATATTTATACATACATATACATATATACATATATATACATATATATATATATACATATATATATATATATATATATATATATATATATATATATATATATATATATATATACATATACATATACATATATATATATATATATATACATATACATATATACATATATATATACATATATATATATACATATACATATATATACACATATATATATATATATATATATATATATATATATATATATATATATATATATATATATATATATATGTGCAACAACCTTTAGGCACTGGTGCTGGTGCCACAACACTGCAACCCCTCACAGGTACTCTAGTTAGAGCGCAGGAACGAGCCCTGCTGTAAAGTATTGCATCAAAAATTGTAATTACACGCCCTTGTTGAACAGGGGCTGAAAAATTGGGTCTTAGCCACTGGTGGTGGCGCCCAGAACCAAAAATATTCTTACAAGCTATCAGCGTGATCATTGAGGAGGAAGAGGATAATTACTCAGCATAACAGGATAGTCACTTAGCATCAGCATAGGCAGTCTTGAAGGGTTCCGACATTTCAAAAAAAAATATTCAGTTACATCAGCATTAGGTACTTGGTAGCTGGTGGTGATCCAAGACTGATTTATTTTTATGAAGGTCAGTCGATCGACCAAGTTGGTGGACAGACGCACCCTGTGATCAGTTACAAAGCCTCCAGCAGCACTGAATGTGCGTTCCGAAAGAACGCTGGATGCAGGGCAGGCCAGTAGCTCAATTGCATACTGTGCAAGCTCTGGCCAGTGATCCATCCTCAAGACTCAGTAACCCAGAGGATTTTCGGTGGGAAAGGTGTCCAAGTCAGATCTTGCCCCTAGGTATTCCTGCACCATGTAAAACAGACGCTGGCGATGGTTGCTGGAACCGATCATACCTTGGGGCTGCGGACTAAAAAATTGTCTGAACACATCGGTCAGATGGCCACCTTCTCCCCCGCTCCTTCTTTGACTGACCGAAGCTTCAGCAACACATTGTCCAGGAACAGGAGTTTGTAACCTTCCAGTCTCTGGGAACGCATTGCAGAGACCTTTCTGCAAGGCCTCCTGAAGATGTTTCATCCTCTGCTCTCTCTGCAACGGCAAGATAAGTTCCGCAACCTTACCCTTGTAACGTGGATCAAGGAGGGTTGCCAGCCAGTATTGATCCCTCTCCTTGATACCATGAATACGAGGATCCTTCCGCAGGCTTTGCAGGATCAGGGAGGCCATGTAGCGTAGGTTTGCTGAGGCATTCGGTCCGGAGTCCTCTGGGTCACTAAGGACGACATGATCCGCAGCCACCTCCTCCCAGCCACGTACAAGTCCATGGGTTTCTTGGGACTGTAAATGATCCCTTAAAGACTGCAGCTGATGCTGAGTGCCAGGCTCCACCTCCATGCTGACACAATCCTCCTCCTCCTCGTCCTCTTCCTGTGTGATCGGCGGGCACGCAGGAACACTGTCTGGATAAAAGGGGCCTTGAGAGCTAAGGAAGTCCTCCTCTTCCTGCCTCTGTTCTGCCTCAAGTGCCCTGTCCATTATTCCACGCAAGCGTGTGCTCCAACAGGTGGACAAGGGGGACAGTGTCACTGATGCATGCACTGTCACTGTTCACCATCCTCGTGGCCTCTTTAAATGGTGACAGGACAGTGCATGCATCCCTGATCATGGCCCACTGGCGTGGGGAAAAAAAACCCAAGCTCCCCTGACCCTGTCCTGGTGCCATAGTCACACAGGTACTCATTGATGGCCCTCTGCTGCGTGTGCAGCCACTGCAGCATGGCCAACATTGAGTTCCACCTGGTGGGCATGTCACAGATTAGGCGGGCACTGGCATTATATGATCGGCAGAAATGCACAGACTTTCCTGGCCTGCCTCAGGACATTCTGTAAGCCCGGGTACCTGCCAAAGAAACGCTGCACCACCAAGTTAAGGATGTGAGCCAAACAGGGATCATGGGTCAGTTGTCACTGTCAGTGGGCGGAGAGGAGGTTGGTACCATTGTCGCAAACCACCATTCCTGCCTTAAGTTGGTGTGGCTTCAATCATCTCTGAACCTGCCCCTGCAGAGCTGACAGAATCTCTGCCCCAGTATGGCTCCTGTCCCCCAAGCACACCAGCTCAAGCACCGCATGGCATCTTTTGGCCTGCGTACTTGTGTTGCCCCTTGAATGCCTACGGAGCACCGCTGGTTTCGAGGACAAAGCACAGGAAGAGGCCATGGAGGAAGAAGAAGAGGAGGGGGTGGAGGAGAAAGGTGTGTCAGAATCACCAGTAGTGCCATTTTGGAGGCGTGGTGGCGGAACAACCTCCAACACTACTGCACCTTGTCCTGCATCCTTCCCAGATGCCAGCAGAGTTACCCAATGCGCCGTGAAACTTAGGTAACGTCCCTGTCTATGCCTGCTGGACCATGAGTCAGTGGTAATATGCACCTTACCACTGACCGCCCTGTCCAGCGAGGCCAAGACATTGCCTTCCACATGTCGGTAGAGAGCTGGAATCGCCTTCCGTGAGAAAAAGCGGAGTTTGGGAACCTGCACCATTCCACAAACTCATGGAAGGGGAGAGTCTACCAACTGAAAAGGTAGCAGTTGAGGTGCTAGCAGTTTTGCCAAGCTAGCATTCAACCGCTGGGCATGTGGATGGCTGGGAGCGAACTTCTTTCTGTGGTGCAGCAGCTGGGGCCGGGAAATTTGCCTGGTGCAATCTGACATTGGTGTACTGAAAGCAGATTGCCCGCAAGTACTTGGCTGTGACACACCTAATTCTACACCTTCATTCCCCTCAGTGCAGGTCTCAGAGAGGACTGAAGGTATAGTGGGGTTGGAGATCCCAGCTGATGAGGAGCAAGTAGAGGTCCTCTTTGTTCTTTGGTGTGGTTCTTTTAGATATGCTTGCCAACGAACTGCATGGCAGGTCAGCATATGTCTGGTCAAGCATATGGTGCCCAAGCGGGAGATGTTTTGGCCACGCGAGATACGCTTCAGACATATGTTGCAAATAGCAGCGGTGCGATCTGATGCACTCGTCCTAAAGAAGGCCCACACCAAAGAACTTTTGGAATAATGTGCAGGGACAGCAGTGCCCTGCACATGCGGAGCTCTGCGGTGTGATGCAGTCAGTGTGCTGCCTTTCGGCTGGCCCCTGGAGGGCATCCTGCCTGGTTGGTGATGTGCCTCCTCCTCCTCCTGTCTCCTATCAGGCACCCACGTTGAGTCAGTGACCTCATCATCCCCTTCCTCTTCATCACTGGAGCAAACCTGGCAGCATGCTGCAGCAGGGGGAACATAACTGCCAGATTGCTGTCCTTCTTGGGCACCCCCTCTGTCCGGGCTCACGTTACTGCCTTCATCTAGCTCAGTACCATCATCAGAGCCTTGAAAATGCTGGGCTTCCTCCTGGAGCATGTACCCAACACTGTGGTCAAACAGTTCGAGGGACTCCTCAGGAGGACATGGTGGGGCTAGGGAAGGTGTCACTGATGCCATTGAGCTGAGGGAAGAGGCCGCATTGGCAGCTGCTTTTCCAGACAAAGTACCCTGAGCATGGGTGAGAGAGGATGAGGAGGATGAGGACGGCTTGGTCATCCACTCGACCAAGTCTTCCGCATGTTGCGGCTCAACACGGCCAGCTGCCGATAAAAAGGCCAAGCGTGTCCCTCGGCCACGTGCTGATGAGGATGCACCGTGTCCACGACCAGCACTGTTGCCTCTAGAGACAAAGCCTGCTTGTCCTCTTTTATTGGCTTGTGACTGTCTGCCTCTCCTTGTTGGCCTTCCAGACATACTATTGGCCTGCAGTGAGCTGCACAAAACTGGGATATATATACAGTGGGGACGGAAAGTATTCAGACCCCCTTAAATTTTTCACTCTTTGTTATATTGCAGCCATTTGCTAAAATCATTTAAGTTCATTTTGTTTTCCTCGTTAATGTACACACAGCACCCCATATTGTACACACAGCACCCCATATTGTACACACAGCCCCCCATATTGTACACACAGCACTCCATATTGTGCACACAGCACCCCATATTGTACACACAGCGCCCCATATTGTACACACAGCACCCCATATTGACATAAAAACACAGAATTGTTGACATTTTTGCAGATTTATTAAAAAAGAAAAACTGAAATATCACATGGTCCTAAGTATTCAGACCCTTTGCTGTGACACACATATACCATATTTATCGGTGTATAACACGCACAGGCCTATAACACGCACATTCATTTTAAGAAGGAAGTTTCAGGAAAAGAAACTTCAATTTTAAATAAGGAACTTTGGGTCAGTGCCCATCTGCAGCCTCACAAGTGCCATCAATGCAGCGTCATCAGTCCACATCAATGCAGCCTCATCAGTCCACATCAATGCAGCAGCCTCACCATTGCCATAAATGCAGCAGCATCACCATTGCCATCAATGCAGCAGCATCACCATTGCCATCAATGCAGCAGCATCACCATTGCCTTCAATGCAGCATTACCATTGCCATCAATGCAGCAGCCTCACCATTGCCATCACTGCAGCCTGATCGATGCCCTTCTGCAGTTTAGAGGGGACAGGGAGTGGGGCGGAACAAGCGCCGACAGATTACATACAGTGAGAATCTTCTATAATGGACAGAACAGTGGTCCAATGGTGGCCCAGGAGAGAGGACTTCCTATTACAGAGGCCGCCAAGTAAACAGGAGATTCTCACTGTATGTAATCTGATGGTGCTCATCCCGCCCCCCCTCCCTGTCCCCTCCGAGGCAGTTGAAATTGAAGTATTGGCGTATAACACGCACATGCTATTTGCACCCGATTTTCATGGTGAAAAAGTGAGTGTTATACGCCAATAAATACAGTATTTAACTGTCCATTTCTTCTGATCATCCTTGAGATGGTTCTACACCTTCATTTGAGTCCAGCTGTGTTTGATTATACTGATTGGACTTGATTAGGAAAGCCACACACCTGTCTATATAAGACCTTACAGCTCACAGTGCATGTCAGAGCAAATGAGAATCATGAGGTCAAAGGAACTGCCTGAAGAGCTCAGAGACAGAATTGTGGCAAGGCACAGATCTGGCCAAGGTTACCATAAAAATTCTGCTGCACTAAAGTTCCTAAGAGCACAGTGGCCTCCATAATCCTTAAATGGAAGACGTTTGGGACGACCAGAACCCTTCCTAGAGCTGGCTGTCCGGCCAAACTGAGCTATCGGTGGAGAAGAGCCTTGGTGAGAGAGGTAAAGAAGAACCCAAAGATCACTGTGGCTGAGCTCCAGAGATGCGGTTGGGAGATGGGAGAAAGTTGTAGAGAGTCAACCATCACTGCAGCCCTCCACCAGTCGGGGCTTTATGGCAGAGTGGCCCGACGGAAACCTCCCCTCAGTGCAAGACACATGCAAGCCCGCATGGAATTTGCTAAAAAACACCTGAAGGACTCCAAGATGGTGAGAAATAAGATTCTTTAGTCTGATGAGACCAAGATAGAACTTTTTGGCCTTAATTCTAAGCGGTATGTGTGGAGAAAACCAGGCACTGCTCATCACCTGTCCAATACAGTCCCAACACTGAAGCATGGTGGTGGCAGCATCATGCTGTGGGCGTGTCTTTCAGCTGCATGGACGGGACGACTGGTTGCAATTGAGGGAAAGATGAATGTGGCCAAGTACTGGGATATCCTGGACGAAAACCTTCTCCAGAGTGCTCAGGACCTCAGACTGGGCCGAAAGTTTACCTTCCAACAAGACAATGACCCTAAGCACACAGCTAAAATAAAAAAGGAGTGGCTTCACAACAACTCCGTGACTGTTCTTGAATGGCCCAGCCAGAGCCCTGACTTAAACCCAATTGAGCATCTCTGGAGAGACCTAAAAATGGCCGTCCACCAACGTTTACCATCCAACCTGACAGAACTGGAGTGGATCTGCAAGGAGGAATGGCAGAGGATCCCCAAATCCAGGTGTGAAAAACTTGTTGCATCTTTCCCAAAAAGACTCATCAAAAGGGGCTTCTACTAAATACTGAGCAAAGGGTCTGAATACTTAGGACCATGTGACATTTCAGTTTTTCTTTTTTAATAAATTTTCAAAAAGGTCAACAATTCTGTGTTTTTCTGTCAATATGGGGTGCTGTGTCTACATTAATGAGGAAAAAAATGAACTTAAATGATTTTAGCAAATGGCTGCAATATAACAAAGAGTGAAAAATTTAAGGGGGTCTGAATACTTTCTGTCCCCACTGTATATATACTGATTATACTGCAGCTAGCAGAATCAACTAGCTGCCTGTAGTATTATTAGTATGATAACACCTGCACTTGTCTTCAGGTAACTATACTGTAGGTGCAATTGTGCAGGGTACACAGTGCAGTAACTGAAAATACTTCAAAGAGCATACACAAGCACCTTGCTGCAGGTAGCTATACTGTAGGTGCACCTGTGTGGGTCACACAGTACAGTAACTGGAAATACGTCAAGAGCCTACACAAGCACCTGGCTGCAGGTAGCTATACTGTAGGTGAGACTGTGCAGGGTACACAGTACAGTAACTGGAAATACTGTAAAAACGCCTGCCTGCCTGTCAGTATATTAGGAAGAGAAGAACAGGATCTAGCTAAACTGAATACAGTGTATATATATATATATATATATATATATATATATATATATATATATATATATATATATATATATATATATATATATATATATATATATATACACTGTATTCAGTTTAGCTAGATCCTGTTCTTCTCTTCCTAATATACTGACAGGCAGGCAGGCGTTTTTACAGTATTTCCAGTTACTGTACTGTGTACCCTGCACAGTCTCACCTACAGTATAGCTACCTGCAGCCAGGTGCTTGTGTATATATATATATATATATATATATATATATACACAATACACTGTGAGTGCAGCTAACTGACTCAGCCTGCCTACTCTATCTAACTTAAATCAAATGACACTGTCTCTCTGTCTGTCTATCTCTCTTTCAACGCCGGAACACACTACACAGGGCCAACGTGCAGGCGGCCTTATATAGTGTGGAGCGTGTACTAAACCCCCTGAGCCATAATTGGCCAATTACATCTCTCTGTACACACAGCGCTGTGATTGGCCAAGCATTAGCCAGCAATGCACTGCGATGCCGCAGTGAATTATGGGCCGTGACGCGCCACTTGAATTTGGCGCGAACGGACCATATAGTTCGTAATTCGGCGAACGACCGAACACACGATGCTCGAGTCAAACACGAAGCTCATCCCTAATGGTGGTCATATCCCCCTTATATATTTATACATGGAGATCATATCCCTCCTTATGTATTTATACATGGAGATCATATCCCCCTTATGCATTTATACATAGAGATCATATCCCCCCTTATGTATTATACATGGAGATCATATCCCCCCCTTATGTATTTATACATGGTGATCATATCCCCCCTTATGTATTATACATGGTGATCATATCCCCCCTTATATATTTATACATGGAGATCATATCCCCCCTTAATCTCCTCTTCTGAGAGAATAGATTCAGTTCCTCTGATCTCTCCTCATAGCTGATCTCCTCCATGCCTCTTATCAGTTTGGTTGCCCTTCTCTGCAGTTTCTCCAGTTCCCTGATATCCTTTCTGAGAACTGGTGCCCAAAACTGAACTGCATTTTCCAGATGAGGTCTTACTAATGATTTGATATAACGCAGGTCTCTTTCAGTACATGGGTTTTATTTCACTACAAGTCATGAAGATTCTTCATCTTCTTTATGCTGACTGTTTGTGGACTCTTTATATGGTTTTCTGATTACTTATTGGACTTGTATAGTTTTTTTGCACTTGATATTTGCACTTTTTTTTGTTTATTTATTGAATTGTGAAGTTACAGAGCTGCACTTTATTTATATACTTATATGTGAGTTTCAGTATCTGAACTTATAGTCCTGACAGTTATTTTTACCTTTTGTGTTTACCTGAGTGCCGTGGATGTTTTTAATTCTAAATTTATTAATTATTTACAAGCAGAGGTGAACTGTGTGCCCCCTAATAAATACACTATTGGGTCACCAGTGTGTAAGCAAAAAATATATAATAGGTGCTGCGCCTCAAAACCAATAAATAAAGTTTCAATGTTTAGCATATCCTCCCTATTTACTACATTGGGAAAAAAAAATGAATCATATAAAGTGTAACCGTGAACCATGAAGTTGTTACTATGAATATTTTTAAACATAGTGCCAATCACAAATAATCAATTCCTTGATAACAGTAATAAGTATAACACAAACAAATAGGTCCATAAAAAGGTGTCCATTCTGTGACCCTTTAAGCTAATAAGGGGGTCCAAATTGGCTTTGTGCACCCCAAGACTAAGGCCCCTTTCACACTTGTACAACTTGTCCCACAATTTGGGACTGCAGAGTCGTATGACAAGTCGTTCCCCATAATCTCCAATGACAACCATTCATAATAGTAGAACTTCAAGTCGTTCCGACTTCAAAGTAGTCTCTGCACTACTTTTGGTCCGACTTTGATGCCAGCTACACAGGTATTCCCTAAAATCGCTGCAAAATCATTATCGCGGGGAAATCGCAGTAAAAACACACAAATTTGAAGTCACAATAGTGTGAAAGGGGCCTAAATTAGACTCTAACCCTTGCAGTGTGAATGACCAACTTCAAGGGTACATTAGATCCACCTAATATACTTACTGTAACAGAATTACTTATGTCTTTAAAGTGCCTGGAAGATGTGATATTACAGAGAAACCTGATTATATCATTTCACATTATCTTATCTCCTAATTCCACACTTCATCCCAATATACTGTATTATCACCTCTTTATAATGTTCTTACATACCTCTGCCTGTCCAGAGAAGAGCCCACAGGAGGAGGACACGGAGAAGACACGTCCCTGAAGTCATCGTGATGGGTCTGTGTAAGAAAAGAGAAATTACAGTGAATATTAGGAAGATGTTTTTGCCATTCAGATTTGGTATATCCTGATTTCTCACAATTGTGGGCTGTATTACACATCTGTCAAACAGTTGCATCATCCAAAGTTGATGATTCGGTAGTTTGGAGATGCCTGAGATATAAACCAGCTATCACTTCTGTCGCTCGGGGAGTCTATGGCTTCTTTCACATGGGCAGCAAAAACAAGTGGTTGATCAGTGTTTATACCACCCCCAACCACTCACCTACAGATGGGCATGGTGTCAGTACCATAATGCTTAGTATTGCAGAGAAGCAATTTTACCATTACATGTAGAGCTTGGCTGGGAGCACTATCTGTTAAACTCTCCCATGTAAGTAAATAGGGCCGTGCTGCAACCGCAAGCCAAATACTTGGCTCACACATGCTCTGCCGATAATATCTGGTGTTTACAATCCTTGCTGGAATATTTAAATTTTGTCTTATGCCGCGTACACACGGTCCTACTTTTCGTCTACAAAAGTCGGACAGCCTGTCCGACAGACTTCCGGCAGACTTTCGGCGGACTTGCGGCGGACTTGCTGCAGACTTTCTAACGAACAGACTTGCCCACACACGACCACACAAAAGTACGAAAGCTTAGTACGCGGTGACGTACACCAAGTCCGACGAGACTATAAAACGGAAGTTCAATAGCCCGTACGACACCCTTTGGGCTCCTTCTGCTAATCTCGTGTTTATCTCATGTTAGTAGAAGTTTGGTGAGAGACGATTCGCGCTTGTGAGACTCGTATTTTTCAGTTCGTTTTAACTGTTGTTCAGTCTGTGCTTGTGAGGTTTGTATCTGCTTTTCAGTGCGTTTGGTCAGTTGGCATTGAGAAATCTTTGTTTTATTGGCCGCTCGTTCCTGATTTTCAGGTCGCTCTTCACAGGCCTTGCTGTTCTTCAGTGCGTTCTGTTTAGTGCGTTCTGACCAGCCGACCGTTTTGAAGCCATGTTACCTGTACGTACTCGTCGTCGAGCTCGTGCATTGTATGTGTTTGGTGCTGTAGTTTATTCTTCAGACCAAGACCAGTCCATGAACAGGGCGAGGAGGAGTTCATGGACCAAGAATTGGTTGCTTCAGCGTGACCAGTTCTCTCATATGCCTTTGCTCCGTGAGATCCGTGAGAATAATCCTGAGGATTTCAGGAACTTTCTCCGGATGACGGACCCCGTTTTTGATCGTTTGGTGGCTTTGCTGACCCCCTATATCAGCAGGCAGGATACCTGCATGAGGCAAGCCATCACTCCGGAGCAGAGGCTGGTCGCTACCTTGCGGTATTTGGCCACAGGGAGAAGCCTGCAGGACCTTAAGTTCTCGACAGGCATCTCCCCCCAGGCTCTGGGGATCATTATCCCAGAGACCTGTTCTGCCATCATACAGGTCCTGCAGAAGGACTATATTAAGGTAAGATATTTTTCTTTTATTAGCATCACATGTTCTTTTATGTAATCTTTGATAATGTAATGTATTTCTTGCTTCAAACACTACTTACCATCATTGCAATATAGTGTGAATGTCCCCTTTTTATCCTCACACATGCTGGAATTTTTTCCTGTTATTTTTTGTCATGCATGTATATTTTCCTTTAATAACCTTCCCAGCATGAAGTGATGGGAACATATCCACCTAGTCTACTAATTTTGAATGTATTTTGTTGGAGTGTATTTAGTGTGCTTATAATTAGCAATTATCTAGATTTCACAACACCCCCCCCCCCCCCACCTAAACTCAATCCAAATAGTGTGCTGCTAATGAGCAATTATCTAGATTTCACAACCCCCCCCCCCCCACCTAAACTCAATCCAAATAGTGTGCTGCTAATGAGCAATTATCTAGATTTCACAACCCCCCCCCCCCCCCCACCTAAACTCAATCCAAATAGTGTGCTGCTAATGAGCAATTATCTAGATTTCACAACCCCCCCACCCCCACCCTCGTTAAAATTTGCTTGAATGTTCTGTGGTCTTGATTTGTCTAAAGCAAATATATGTTGCAGTTTGCAAAATGCATGTGCACTCTACAAGTGCATTTGTTCCAGTGCTTTAGTAAATGAGCAGAAGCTCTGCTGATTTCCATCATCAAATCATATGCAAGCCTCAAAGTGTTTTCATTAATTGCCCTTGCCTGTGATTGTGTACTCCTTTCAACATGAATGCCTTTTTACATTACCTCATTTACTGTAAGCTGGTTAGCAACTGCACCTGCAGAGTGCGACAACTGCAGTCTTGTAGCCTTTTTAGTCCCTAAATTCCTGCGTGTCCTAAAAGTAATATTTTTTAGGGATTTCACAACCCCCTAAAATGTAATCAATGTTCCATCAGAGGGGGTGAGCAATCTGATAAGTGTGCCTTTCCATATTAGTTATTCCAGAGGAATTAAATTATTGAATGTTATACTGATGCTGGGGAATAATGTTTTTAATTGTCAAATTTTCTTGCAATGTTAGCTTCCAAATTAATTGATTTTGGTTTTCTTGTTTGATTCCCCAGTTTCCTTCAACGCCACAGGAATGGCAGACTGTGGCATCCCATTTTGCCAGCCGTTGGGACTTTCCCAATTGTGGAGGGGCTATAGATGGGAAACATGTCCACATTGTGCCACCACCCCATTCGGGGTCATATTATTTTAATTATAAGGGGTTCCACAGTATTGTTTTAATGGCGGTGGTGTCGGCACACTATGATTTTTTATATGTGGACGTGGGGAAGAATGGCCGGATGTCGGATGGAGGAGTATTTGCCCAGACGGAGTTCTGCCAGCGTCTCCAGAGTGGTGGGCTGGGATTGCCACCTGATGAGGATAACGTGGAAGGACTCCCCTTTGTCTTCATTGCGGATGAAGCCTTCGCTCTCAGCAACCACCTCATGAGGCCATTCCCCCAAAGAACCCTCACCCCAGAGAGGAGGGTTTTTAATTACCGGCTGGCCAGAGCTAGAAGAGTGGTTGAGAATGCGTTTGGAATTCTGGCCAGCCGGTTCCGCCTGTTTCAAACAGCCATTAATTTGGCGGAATACAAACTTAATTTTATCATTTTAACCTGCTGCATTCTGCACAACTTTTTAAACAAGCATTCTGCCAATTATATAGGCACAGTTGGGCCTGAGGCCGGACAAATAGAAGCCAACCTTACAGGCCTGGATACTGTCCGTACTGGCTTGGCCCCCCAAAGTTCCCGTCAAGTTAGACAGCAATATGTTAATTATTTTATGGGTAGGGGGGCCATTGCAATGGGCCAGGATATATAATTTTTTACAATAAAAAAAAATATTGCTGAAATCTGGCATTATATTTATTGCTTGCCTTTCTTTTGGGCTGTCTCCTAGGTTATGGTCGAGCAGTTGTAGTGCCAACTGTATTAGAATTTTAAAAATGTCTAAATAAGCTCCATTGCCACTGTAAACAACTTTTTTACAATTATAACCAAACTGATACTGAGCCTTGAAATAACAAACCACACATTTTTTAAAATACTATAAGGAGATGTTTTTATTAATGGTTGTTATGCATTCAGTTCTGCATTTAGTAGAAAATGTTCATAGACAAAAATATAATGATATCTTAATAATGTAGCAAAATATAATTATATTTAAATATTTCTACAGAATCCACAAAAAAATATTTTTTGTTTTTTGATTTTCGCAAACAGGCTTTTTTTTTTTTTTTTGGGAAAATCAAGTTTTTTTTTTTTTTTGTTTAAAAGCAATTTTTTTTTTTTTTTTTTTTTTAATCAAGTTTTTTTATTTTTTTTTTTTGGTTTTTGCAAATCAAGTTTTTTTTATTTGTTTTTGGTTTTTTAATCAAGTTTTTTATTTTTTGGGTTTTTTAAAATCAATTTTTAAATTTTTTTGGTTTTTTCAAATCAATTTTTTTGATTTTTTTGGTTTTTTAAAATCAATTTATTTATTTTTTTGGTTTTTTAAAATCAATTTTTTTTATTTTTGTGTTTTTTAAAATCAATTTAGTTATTTTTTTGGTTTTTTAAAATCAATTTATTTATTTTTTTGGTTTTTTAAAATCAATTATTTTTATTTTTTGGGTTTTTTAAAATCAATTTTTTAATTTTTTTGTT